>JAEANM010009952.1:0-16073 GCA_017656035.1 Myanophis thanlyinensis
TTTCAGTACTCATTTGTTATTATATGAGCTCACAGAAAATGTTAAAATTTTTAACGTATTTTGTTTTAGTAATAAATAGTAATCAAATTAATGGGTTTCGTTTATTTTGGGACACCCTGTACTTTTTTCTTTTAATTCTTGTCAGGGGCTCAGTTCATAGGTTGTTTCAGCGCTGGCATGTATTGACTCTGTTATTAATTCTTCTAAATTATAATTTATGTAGTTCATATCAGCTTTTTCCTTTATATTTGCAATTGCTATCTGGGGGTTTTTCTACTATTGTTTCAAGGTCTTCCATTTTCACAATTTTTCACTATCAGTTGGCTAATTTCACTAATTTTTTTTGAATATCTTCCAATTCTGCATCCCTGAGTATTTTATTTCTGATAAATGAGTTGAGTCTGGATAAGTTCTTTTCCAATGCTCAAGCATTCACTTCAAACATCCCCGCTTTGTTGGTTCCAATATATTACAGCAGACGATAATGACACAGTTTTAAAACACAGCATATTTTTGTCTTATCTGTGGTTGTTGTTCTTCGAGTAATCCTATAAAGCCAGTCCCTAGTTTCCCAGTCATAGGATCCCACTGGATCCCACTGCCCATTTTATTGAAGATGCTTAGGACCCCTTAATATCTGACATGATCCTCGTTCAGCTGGGTGACCACCAAACCAGTAGAGCAGGGGTCAGGAACCTTGGCTCTTTCATGACTCATGGACTTCAACTCCCAGAATTCTTGAGCCAGCATGGCTGGCTCAGGGATTCTGGGAGTTGAAGTCCATGAGTCATGAAAGAGCCAAGGTTCCCAACCCCTGCAGTAGAGGATTCTTTTTCTGTTTTCTCACCTTATTAAATGGATTATCTTAGTCCGGCTCTTCTCCTGTCTGGTTTGGGTGATCCTTGTGGTAGAATACACTACCACCCGCAGAGTTCTCAACTTCATTAGAGCATCAACCACCTTCCCTCTCCCCAGGAGCATTATTATAATCACTGTTAAGGCACAAGTGCAGATAGCTACCAATCTATAGGTAGAAATTTAAGAAGGTTCAGGTTAACCTGTTTTTCTCCTCTCCCACCTTGGTTGGACCTGCAACTGAGGGAGGAGAGGACAATAAGTTCCCCTGATTATTTGAGAATATACGGAGGATAGAACAGTCAGTGTCTTTCCATGTTGCTTTAGCATTTTCAGAACACTTTATACCTTTATTTACACATATGAGTAATAGCTTTGGAGGTTGAAATAACAATATAGAGCAATAAAGCTGAAAATTGTAGACACAGATTAAGTAAGATTTAGATGGGGTCTCCCACTTCATGTTCTTAAATATTTATGGCCGGCACATTATTCAAATACGAATATGTTTGCCTAGCAATTTAGAGTACTTGAGCTCAGTGACTTTTTTCAACTTTTCATTATCTCGAATTATTATTATTTTTTTTTACAATTCCTTCAGCACATTTGCCTTCAATTACACAACCTCACATCTCTGAGGTCTCGTCCAAAGCATCTTGAGAGAAGGTTGCTGAAAAAAAATGTGTTTTGAGTCACCTGGGTATGGCGTAGGTAGGTCAATGTCAATCATACCTCAAGGCCAGAAGTTACATGAGGACACAGCTTGGTGGAAGATTACTGAAGCCATTTGAAGCATGTGAAAAATTGACGCATGTGTAAAGTCTTGATGTGATACTAAATGCTTCACTTACATTATTTCAACCTTTGAACTAAACATTTTGAACTATAGAAACATAGCAAAGGTCAACTTTCTATCTCCTGGAAAAGCAGCTCAACCATTTTGATACTTTTGGGTTAAACACTGAAAATAAACATCTTCGGGACTGTATTCAATGTCCCAATTCCATCAGATGAGATTCAGTGCATTTATCCTAATTTCATTCATGCAAGTCTTCTAAGGTGTTTTGCAATCCTTACCTTATTCAAGGGGAATGAGTCTATGAAATGGGAGAGTTACCGTATATAGATTATCATAGTACTTCAGCAAACCAAAGTGGGACTGGAATCCAAGTCTAAATGAGTTTGGCTAAAAAAAAAAAATAAGCACATAAATGGAAAACAGTATGTCCTCCTTCTGCTTTCAATATGCAGGAAGTGTAAAACTGTAAGTAGTGAAAAGGTTAGTTCCTTCTACAGAGTTACAGTATCGGTCAATGTGTTTGTGTTTCACTACACAGATTAACCATGCGAATGATACTAATCTATAATAACAAATGATGCATTCTACCCAGGAATTATTTTGCTTCTTTCTGTCTCTCTGAAGAGATCTGATTTCCACAAACAGAAAATAAATAAAAGACAAATGAGTCTATACTTTCAGCATAGAGATCCATTATGCTTTATTTACATGCATCACACTTTATTTTACAAACTAGATTACTGTTGAGAATGGAGTACACAAGGCAATATCTACTAACATCAAGTGGAGTTAAGCTCTGCACCACTATTTCATTTGCAAAAGGGAAAGATTTCCAAATCAAACTGACATCCAATTGTTATGTCGTAAGGTAGTATATTCACCTATGTCAGGATTTGGTTTCAGAAAAGCCTCCTCTAAGTTTATGACAGTACCAGCTTTCAAATGAAAGTAGCTCATACAAAAAGTAAAAATTGTGTACCCCTGTAAAAGATGGCCATGTACTAAGGCAGTGATAGAATAAATTCTTCAAAAGTATGTGGCTCAACAGTGAAAGAAATAATCCAGACAAGACAGTTTACAGATACTGTATACATGTTTTGTCGACTCATACAACCTTTTTAATTAAAAAAAGTTTCATACGTGAAGCCAAAATGTACAATATATTCCTCATCTCTCCTGATAGCAAGTATCTGGTCCCCTTCCTTATCAGCTGGTATTTCTGATATACATCATGCAAAGAATGTAATGAATGGAGATTGACTGCCAAGAAGTTATGTCGTTTTCAAAAGCAACCTATTCCAATGTTTTTTTCTTAAGATAGATATAATGGGCAGCAGGTTGGTTAACTTACAATTTAGAAAAAAAGTATTCCTGCAGCAATAAAAAAAAGAGAAGATGCGATCTAAAAAGAGAATGGTATGAGCTATTCAGAAGGCAGCTAAAAAGAAATCACTCATGTATCTGTGCCAACCCTTATTTCAATTTTTATCGGGTTTATAATTAAAAAATTAGGGTGATGGAAGTTAGTTATTCAATTCTATTTTACAGGGACAGTCCCACTAATCAACCAACAGTCTTACAATAATGGAGTCTAATTTATGTACATAAAAAGGAAACTCCTCAAGAGTGTGATCTCATGTTTAAGTGCTTTATAGCACTAGAGTAGTCAGAAATGTTCAGAAGTGAACCTTACGTATTAATTGATGGACAGTTGGGATGATATATGGTTTGCAAACTCAAATCATTTATGTGGAGCTTTGGGACTACTGCACTACAAGGTTAGGGGTTGACATTTTCCTCTTAAAAGCTGGAGCCTCATTGTAAAAAGGGTCCCAAGCAACTGTATTGGCTTTCAGTGAAAGAAACATGCAATCATTTGGCTTGATGGCCGAATTTAAAATGTTGGCGTTTAAAACACATTGGTTGGGAATTCTGATTTGTACTGTACAAGTCAGCACAGTACAAATCAGAACTCCCAACCAATATGTTTATTGGCTGATTGAAGAATTCTGGAAGCTGTTGTTCCCCATGCATCTGGAAGGTATCA
Organism: Myanophis thanlyinensis; assembly: GCA_017656035.1. Lineage (NCBI taxonomy): Eukaryota > Metazoa > Chordata > Lepidosauria > Squamata > Homalopsidae > Myanophis > Myanophis thanlyinensis. The sequence continues at coordinate 3,702 of JAEANM010009952.1, forward strand.
GATAGGAGAAGATTGGTTGCTCCTTGAGCCTGAACTCATCCCTTCCTTGCTCCTCTTTCCTGCGCAAAGCGAGGGAGTTAAGCACCTCACTATTCACAATGTTTTTATCCATTTGTGATTTTCAATTTGGTACGAAAAAGTGACACAGATGTAGATGAATAAACGGGGATGTTCCACCCGATCCCAACTTAAAAACTGATTTATACCCACCATGCTTATGCAAACAAACAAGGACCAAATTATATGCAGACTTCTTGGATTTAAAAATGTCATGGTAAGCCATGAATGTATTCCACACTGAATGGGAAAGTATCTGTCTCCTGCACTGTGGGTCAAGAGGAAGGAATGTTCACGACAGCCCATCCCCATAATGCTAAGCCATAATTTAATGCAGACGGGCATAAATTTTTTTGGTCTGAGGAGACGTCTGATGATTTTCTTCCTCTAATAAAAGCATCATAATATGTGATATATTGCCATTTGACTTGTGGGCCGTACACAGCCTTGAATTCTTGGTTTAGTATTATACCTGAACTAGACCAGTATCTGAGGATTTATTGGTTACTTGCTTTTGCCTAGCACCAGACTTCTTTAGGCCAATAGAAACAGCATTACTTATAACCAGGGAAGAAAATTGGGTTAAGTCACTGTATATTTTGTGGCCATCCTACTGGCAAAAGCTAATACAGAAAGCTTAAGGCTATAAGCAGCAGTCCATTGGCTAAGCAAGTATCCTTGAGAGCAAAAATTTGCCATTGGGACAGTACCTCAAATGTGGAGTTATTTATATTGTGAGAGGCAGAGGGACAAACAACAGGAAAAGAAACGACACAGAGCAACTTGATGGATTTCCATGCAATTGCTTTACATTAAAGGTTCCCGTGACTGGGAAAATAGTGCAGCATACCATGTTGCCTAGCTTTGTCTTCAACCCTAGGAAAAAAAAATTACTTGCCAATCAGTTTAGTCAAGAGCCTGTTGGTTCCAATGCTGTGAATCTAATTCAGAGGGAGTGTGATGGTTTGGGAAACATTTCTATGGCCTCTGAGACACTTGTGGGTAAACCTGGATACAATGAGGCTTACATTTGCCCATATTGACTCTAGTAGCATCTGAATTTCAAATTACTTTTTTTTTTCCCAGAGAACTGCAGTTTTATTGCCCTTGTCATCCACTGGGATCCTAAGATCTGAATTTATCCTGTTGAAGCCAATGTTATAAAATTGCTTAGTTTGGCTGAAGAGGTTTGTAATTTTGCCATTTTTTCCCCAGAAGGATTCTTTGTTACCATCATCATCACTTTTAATATGTGCCTGGGATGCCATGATGGTTCCACAACCCTCTATAAAAACTCAGGTCACAGCTGCCTTACATCGCATCAAGCCAAGTATTTATATAGGTCAATATCATTTGCCATTGATGGGCAACATATTCCCAAGGATGCTTTGGGGTAGAACCTGGAACATGTTATATAAGTATCTGTGCTCTATCACTTCGCTCTGGTTGTTCCCCCTCCCCAATTTGCTTTTTATGTTTGAAATAAAAATATTTAAACAAGTACATATGCTAACTGAGCAGATAGAGGTTTTCCTATTGAAATCTATATGCGATTATCTGCGAATACAACAGCACCATTAACTGCTTTCTATTACAAACGTGCAATCTGATTAACGCATGCTTACTGTAATGTCATGTTTAATAGGACTTTAGTCTCAGGACAGTTTCAAAGCCTTACTGATATTTTATGATGAGTACTGAATTTGATTGAAATCAATGGGATTTAAAACCTGCATAAATTATGGCCAAGTTACAAATACGGTTCTTTGTTTTACATCCATTAATCACCAGAGGGGAGATGGAGGGAAATGACAAAATAGCTGTGGAAATATTACAGAAAGATTGCACCTTATGTACTTGTGTCAGATGTTGAAATGCAAGTACATAAGCAGGGCATTTGTGTGATGATGTCACTGCATACAGGCTGTCATTTTGGTGTCATTGCATTCTGGTCACCAGATTAAAATTAGAGCTGAGAAATGAAGAATCTATTCCTTTTTCTACATCATCTTCCTGATATATTGCATTTTCAAGTATTGAAAGGAAACCTAGTCAAAGTAGAGGAAACCATAAACTTTGTACAGTACCGGATTTTTTTTTTTTTATGCACAGAGTTTCTGTTGAGAAGACAAGACAGAAACTTGGAAATAAATTGTCCATCACCAAATACATTTCCATTTCAAAGAACAAAATAACAACAAACATTCCAAAATATCATCATTGGCTTAATTCACATATAATGATGTGCCAGATACTCATATTTAGTAAAGGCGTGTGAGCACATTCTTAACTAGCTTTGGTAATAGGTACCTTTAACTGAGTCTCTCAAGATAAGTCAATATTTTTCTTAAGCCCCTGGAACAGATGACATATTTATAAGGTATTCCTTTCAGGGAAGCCCTTTCCAATGTGAAGAACAAGCACACACATTGGTTCTATATCATTAAAGAAACATGATAAACTATGCCCTGCCATAGACAAATATACCACCTTAATTATTAAAAAAATAGTCTGTATTTATTTGGAAAATGATAAAAATCATTTAACTAGTCTGAAAGTGTATATTCTATGAGCTATTTAGAACCACAACAGCACAGAATTGTCATCATTTGAAGATATGAACTGCATGGTGGGACTTCATGTGTTCACCTAGAGAATAGCGCAGCATGAGGAGGAGGCAGCTACAGTACAAAACAAAACTTTCATCACACAAGGAGCTGTTATTTCACCAATATTACCTCAAAAGTTGGAAAAGAAAAGCAATATGGGCCCACCAATGTATGTGTGTTTGTGTGTGTGAATGTGCTTGAATGCCTGCATGTGCACGCGCAGTGAAAGGTGGCAGCTGAGAGGAATCACACCACGCAGGTACATGATTCACGTGCTGGTGGAAACTCATGCACTGAAACTTTGGGTTAAAATGCTAGTCTGTTCTCTTAACAATCATGCATAATGATCTGTTTCTGTACATAATAAAATATATTTATATATTTATATGCATTCTGCTTTTATGCCAAAAAAGTTCTTCATATATCACTTTGGAGAAATATGTATATGTTGTCCTAAGCCAAAGTGTCTTCACACCATTAAAACAAAATTTAAAAAAATTTAAACGTACCATCAGGTTTCCCCCTATTTCTTTCTTCCCTTCTTTGCCCCACCTTCACATGAAAAATACCAATAAAAAGTAATTAAACAGGACTTGCACAGCACCATAACTTTCGGTCATTATTACTATATAAATTTACAAAAAGAAATCCCTATAAGCAAAATATATAAAAACTACTTTGTTTTTTCAATGGAATTTATCCAGTTACAATCTACGCTCCTATGAAAAGCTCTCTGTATGGATTTTCCCTCTCTGTGTCTCCTTCCTAACCTCCTTCATTTCCAGTTTCCACCGTGTATCACAAGAGGAAAAGAATAAGGAAGAGAAAAATGAATAAATGATTATGAATGAAATAAATCATCCAAGCCTTGGATATTACAGATACATAAAACTCCGTTCTCATGCAATATACTCATTTTTTTCTTTCAGGTTTTGTGTTGTTATTATTAATAAGAGTAATAATTTGAAAGCAAGCCATTGCCTTCTATGTGGTTATATTTGGCAAGTGGTAAACAATGCACCTCAGATTGGCCAATTGCTAAGCTACGGGGGGCAAACCAAAAAGCAAAAATTTACTGCAGCATTTCGGCAAAACTGCTTGCATACCCCTAGGCTAGATTTAGATAAGAGTTACTGATTCTCCCCACAATCAAATGCCCTTTTCCCCTCACACCAAATGAACCTTGGTTAGGAAGCAACATTAGTGGTGGCTAATTTTGTGAGGTAAAATCCACCCTCTCTTGGTACCAATAATAAAAAGAAACATGTACAAGATTAGGAAAATATTTGGTTGGAGAGTTGAAGGGACTGGTTGAGAACTAATGAGTTAGCTAACCAATCCCCCCATAAAAACACCAAAGCAAATACAGACGTTATCTTTCAAACTAACTCTTGAATTCAATTGGTTGGTTGGTTGTAATCTAACAATGGCAGGAGTCCGCAAAGAGTTCAGTGGCATCTTAAAGAGCAACCTTTCATGACACCCTCTGTTGTTGCATACCTGGAATGCTATCCTGAAGACAGAAACAAAATGCAGAGGGCATTGGTACTTCTTGCATTGCATTTCTCTCCCCCCTTACTGTTTGCCATTCCTCACTGTCCCTTACCATCTTATCTTAGAATCCGATCCATGTCACACCCAATTTGCTAAGTCTTTAAAATGCCACTATTCTCATCACTTGTGTTGCTCCAACAGTTTAATACAGCGGGAAACTGTATTGTTATTCAAGTGCTATTGATATTTCAAGCCTGTTGTTGTGTATTTAATTTTCATGAGGAATTGGCACATTAGAAGGGGCAAGTAAAGGATTTCACAGAGGGGGGGGAAGCATCCTTCACACCTTAAGAAGGTGGGCTGGGGGAAACCCTGAAGAACAAAAGCCAACCTAAAAGCATCCTGCAACCTATCACCATTTTGGAACGCCATATACTGATTGACAAGCACACTACACAGTGTTCTGAAACAGAATGGTGGCTGAACCAACATATCCTCAAGTCGATGGTGGATCACCCTACAGTAAGAAAAATTTGCATACTTCAAAATGAATTCAGTTCCAGATAAGTCAGTTCTTTCCTCAAGTTCTGGGGCTCGCTAACAGTCTCTGTTTCATTAGGAAAAGAATGCAGGGTTCACAAATGCTGTAAACGATATCCCTGTCTTTGCTGACAGTTGATTTTGGCAAGGATTTTTTTTTCTTTAGGATTCATGTTGGATGAAGGGCCTGGAAAGAGAAAAAAAAGGACAATATAACATTTAGTTAGTCATTGCCCACAAACGGTTGAGGAAAGCAAATAATCCTAAGTATGAACTTCCAGACATTTTCAAATCATCTTGAGGAAACCCAAATTTGTTATTTTGCAGGTATCTTTGACACTAGTGTAAAAGCAGTGACAATATAGCAGCACAACCCAAGACTCATTATTACATCCTAGCTCTAGGATTATTGTTGTTGTTTTTAATTAGGAAATCATGGAAGAGTTCTACTAATAAATATATAATAATGTTTTGGTTTGAGGGTTCCTAGTAAATGAACGGTGTTACGCAAACTGTAATACGTAATATTCTTTATAAGCTATGCTTCTGGGAGCATAAGCATTTAATAAATAGCTTCAGACATTACACAATTATGCGCAGTTCTGTTTTTCACACTTCAGCTGCCTTAGCTATATCTTAAATACAAAGGACACACCTTCAAGAATGACAACTACTTTCAAATGCATCCTATAAGAATTCTGGCAGATAAGATGTAAGAATAATAATAAATGTTGCATATTGGTGTAGTCAAACTTCATTATTACATTTTTTTCATTTTTTTCTCTTACATTTTAAAACAATTTGTTATAAGACCAAATGTAAGTATCAGAGTGTTGTTAACAAGAATTCTGTTTAGTATATGATAAATATTTGTTCACCAATGTAAATCAGCATGAGGATGCATCTGTTAATTCTTATGTAGCTTGACTTATCCTAGAACTGCATTAGCCCCCTTGATTCAATTTTGGGGAGGAATCTTTTGACATTTCAGCCCATTAATTTCTGCCTCATGGTACAGACCAAATCTCTTTCACCTTCTCCCTAGAATCCATCGTCATTTGACTTTCTGAGGTCCATTTGCTGTTTTTGAGGATCAAAAAGATAGAGTAAAATTGATAGTTTTGATGCTCTCTGGATGCTGACTAGGAGAGATTTTAAGGAATCTTGCAAAATTTGCAGGCCAAAGAATTCATTATGCATTATGATCAGCTTGCACCCATCAGTTCTTATTTTTTAGACCAATGTAAAGCGGTTTGAAAAACCATGCAACTAACAAACATTGAGGTTACCACTGCCAGCTGGCCAATGAAGTGATACATTTCCTCCCCATTCCTAAAAAAAAAAGAAGAAGAAGGGGGCTGTTTCAGCTGAAATCAGCTGCTTTTTGAATGAACATGAATAATAGTGCAAAAGATGTCCTTGCTTCCTATTAGTTTTTGCCTGCTCTATCTGTTGTCCTCTTGAATTGTTTGCTGTGAATGAGTTGGGAAATGAAATCATTTTTCATTACTGTTGCAAGAATTCATGAATTTCTCCTCACTTCTCCTCATATCTCTGGTTGGGATATTACCGACACAATGTTATAGACAGAAAATTTGTTATCTTCTCAGATGCAATACTTCTCAGTAGCTTTAGTCCACAATGGTGCTGCCCGATGAGTTTTAACTGGATGTTCTGCAATTTTCGTTTGTAAGATCCTCGAGCAGATCACTGGGAAACATTTTGTGAAACTTCCCTTTCAATAAATCCTGAGTCTCCTGTGTGCAATGTAGATTCTTTATGATCAATTTATGGTATCTCCATTACGAATGATCACTAAATGAACTGTTACAAGTCGAGGACCACCTGTACTGTATGTCTAAAAATAGAGAAATATTCAAATACCCACAATGGAGGAATGGATTGTGAAGGCAGCAAAATTAGCAGACATGGCAAAAGGGACCTGTCTGCTTAGGGACTTTTATATAATAATGACTTTTATAATAAAATAAGTAATTTGTAAAACAGTAAGGGCTTTTTATAAAAGTCTGGAAACTTTTAGAGATGTTTTACTGAAAATGGGAAAAAAAAGTGAAATGGTAATTTCTGGATTTGAGGATTGAAAAAAAGACTGAATAAGGGGCTAAAGAGACTATTGTAATGTAAAAAGAGATGATGAGTTTGTAACTGCTATAAAGAAGGTCAGAGACATTAGGAGAAGACTGCTTCTCCAATTCATTTTTTTTCTTTAACTGTATTACTAATTTCATTCCCCCCCACACACACACTTTTTACAAAGTTCTATATTTGTCTTTCATCAATATAAAAAAATGTTCAATAAAATTGGAAAATTTTGGGGAAAACTATATGGCATTATTAACTGTCTCAGGCTTGAATCCAATCTGAATATTGAAACTCAATATGGTCCTTCAATAAGGTTACCAGAAGACTACCCAGAAAAAAAAACACTAAACTCCAAGTATTTCTGTGTCTACACAGATTTATAGAAACAATGATACTCTATGCGGGTGAACCATTCAATAAAGCATGCAGATAAAATGAAAATTGTAGCTAAGAGAATCTACTATTGTAATTATAAGCAGATTGTCAGAAGGAGTTTGGTGGGGGAGGACAATGACCAAAAGATTTTTCAGTTGATTTTGTAACAGCTTTGCTGATTAATATTTTCCCCAAATCCATTAGCTTCTATGTCTGTACTAGGCAGTACTGAAAAGCTTTGTTGTCTTCTGCACCAACAGCTGCACCTTGCTCTGTCGCTTAACTTACAAGGTCCTTCCCAAAAGGCAACATCACCTGTTGTCTTTAAGCCCTTGTTGGAAGTTAACACCTACTCCTCTCCTAAAAAAAAGAAAATATTAAAAGGCAGAATATTTCCCCTAAAAGAGAAACAGAAAAATGAAATCTTAAGACAGAAGTTCAGCCCTAGCCCCCTGCCCCCACCAGCAGATCCTTATTTGGAAGACAATAGACTGAGCTAGCTTTATTTGCAATTTAAAAGCCTCTTAGCCCAAAGATAGGATTGCCCAACTCTCCACATGGCCCCTTGGAAGATTATATCAATCAGTAAGATTCAACCAAGCTTGGGACTCAAAAGACAACCTATAGAGTTACCCTTGTATGGCACATGGGAGTCTGACAACCAATCAGAACACAAGCCCAAATTCAAACTACTACAGAGGGTATAAAACCCAGGGACTCTCAGCATTTCAGCCCTTTTTCGCCCAGGACTTCAAACTCTAGGTCCTGATCCTGCTCCACCAATAAACCACCCTTCCAAGCAGTCTCCATGTTTCCAGTGTCTTTCTCCCTACTTGGAACTGAATCCACATGGATATTTCTTCTAACACCCTTTTTTTTGTTTTAACATCCAAGAGACCCTAAATACAATAAAAAAAAGTGGGGCTGGTTTACAGGATCATTTCACATAGGGTGACTTGATCAGAGTTCATACAAACAGGACAGAGTCAGACAGACAGACAGACAAATGAGTTTATAAAACACACCTGAGAAATAGAAGTGACTAGCAAACTGTGGTTCTCCACCATGCTTAATCCAATCCAATCCAGTGGAGTAAAACAATACCTGGCTAGACTGTATTTATGCTGTTTGACCTCAAAAGCTATAAGTGGCCATCTAAATTCACTCCACAATGTTTACTTGGAATTAAATGTCTGAGGTTCTGATCTCAACAAAAGTGCCAAAGAAAGAGTCCTTAAAATACAAATGATGTAGATTAGCACTCCATTTAGTCCCTGCAGTCTTTAATTATGATGTATTAGAAATTACAATAGTTAAAAAAGGAAAGATGATCCCCTAATGTTGTCCAAAGTGAAAGAAATAGTAAATGTTCTGCAAGTAAAACTGAATTTTACTTGCAGAATTACCACTCCATAATCTCCCTCCCTGTCCATACTACCCCCTTTGCCTACTACCTCACGAGCGATCGAAAACACATTTCACTGCATTTTGTACTATGTATGTATATGTATGTGATGAATAAATTTGATTTGATTTGATTTGAGTTTCAGCCACCAAGTGTTAGGAAAGTCTTTATGCTACAATAAATTCTATGCTACATAAATTCTTAGAAAAAGGTGATCTTTGTGCATAGTAAGATTGTAGCATATGACAGAAAACATAGGAAGAACTAATGAAGTACAATTGTGTCCTTTCTCACCATTTTCAGGGATAAAACCAGTTATAATTAATAAAATGTATTCAATCCACAAATTATTTCTATTGATTTATATGCTAGTTTGTTTGATTTATGGCTCTCGCTAGATGGCTGTATTAATACCAAATACTTTCAACCAGCTCAATTGTTTAGTTTATTTAGTATTATTGTCTAAAGTTTACTGATATGGCTGAATGATAAAGATGTATTCCATCAGCTGATAGGACACATGAACAATAATTTAGAGGAATTAGATCACTTGTATTTCCACAGCTTATAAACGTTAGTGTGACCATAGTCCATTTCCTATATAAGGAATTAGCTTTCCACTAATATTTCATACTCTAAAACATCAGTATTTTTCCCAAACAGCCCTTTAAAAAGTATAATGATTTAAGAATAGTTTAATTTCCTGCTGTATGAACTAATCATTTTCATGTCAACCACAAAATTCTCTGAATGTCTTAGGCATGCCAGTCTCTTCCCCTTGTACTAGAAAATAAATAAAATGCAGGGAAAAATTAATTTATAAGGATGTGCTGAATAAAAGCAAACTACTTTGTATACTGTTCATAATATAGGAATAGAAGACCTTCATTGAAAAGGAGACAGAAAGAAAAATCTTATTGGCCCAGTTCAAAGACTCCATGTTAATCTATAAAGGTACTGCAGATTTCAGCAGTTGGTTGTATGAAGATGACACTGCTTGGGTAAGTTGTGTCCGCTAAATAAGAGTGTTTCATTTGACATGAACCATTCAAAATGCACAAATGTTAATGAAAACAGGCTACAGAGTTAGCTTTTATATTTCCAATTTGTTATTCCAGAGAATAATCAGGCACTCCTTTCTGCTATATGCATTCCTAGCATTGTTTTTCTTCCTCTGTAGTCTAGGGAAGCATACATCTTTATTATGGTTATCATGAAAGCAATTCTTCCTGTCATGAAGAACTCTCATTTGCTAATGTTGTTAAATGAATTTGACAGGTCAGAAAGCCAAGACAAATCATTTAAAAGGAGCCAACACTGTTGTGATGTTTCATAGGACATACAAAGCCCCCAAGATGCTTAATAATAGACAGCTCAAGAGGAAAAGTGTAATAAAAGATTCTCCCATAAATCAAACCCCTTCAGTCCTCCTCAAATTCAATTACTTCTCCGGGAAGATTAGAAAAACATTATTTTAAATGAAGAGCAGACAAAAAATTAAAGGCTGCAAGATGCCAAATAAAAGAAGAAGAAAGATGCATGCATTAAATACTATGCTATCTTTGCATAGTAAAGGTCAGTCAAGCAAGATATATAAGAGAGGATATTTGTAAAATACATGTTAGTGTAGTGTAGGTCTGCAATTATAGCGTATTAATTACAATCTGTATTCAATAGCAAGCAATACAATGGTGGATTTTCACATTGAGCTTCTGGAGCCAAACAAATACTGGCTAAATTCATACATGCTGCTGAGCCACAAGCAAATTACTACATGGCTTGATTTATATGTGAACACAAGCAATTTTGGCAAAGATCATTCAGCTGCCAATTCTTTTACTCTTTTTCAATACCTAAGGGTAAAAAGTTCAAAAGCAAATTAAAAAGGAAAGCATAGGTCATGACCATTTTTTACAGGTGAGTCAAAAGCTATATAATATTTCTCCAGGATCTCTAAGCAGGCATAAAGCATAAAGCATAAGTTAGAGAAAATATAATAATTTGTGAAATATCAATTCAACTATTCTAAATTTTAAAAATAAATGTATTTCAATTTGTTCATAAAGAATTCTCAATATGTATTACTCTCCATGATACATCGCAAAAAGGCAACACTTAATTTTCTGTTTGTGCAATTCTTTATGAATAAAGGAATCTGGTAATTTCCACTCAGTGTTTCCACTCATACAATTGGGTAAAGCATAATGTTTTAATTCCTGGCTCCTTTGGTGAGCCGGCAAAGTTACTACGGCTCCATCATCCATGAACTTTTAGGGTATGATCAGCCAGGGCATTGGACTGTTCCAAATTCCTGATTCAGAAGTAACAATTCTCGGATAGTTACTATGGTTGGATGGTTACTCCTACACATAGAATGGATTTGTGAGAATGATCTGAAAAGCATGCAGCTGTTGGTCATTAGTAACAAATTGCCACACAAAAGGAGCCAATATCTTTCAATCAGCCTGAACTGAAAACTGAATTAAAATGAAACAATTTAGAATAAAATTGTTACAGCCACATCCAGAAGACATTTATGACATGCAAGGATTTAGTTGTTGCCCCTTCCTACCTCCTCTGGCATACCATAAATTACCATAAATAGAATCCTGCATGGAAGAATGAAGCGCAGGGCATTCGTTTTTTAGTAGCTGAGTTAATTAAAATCATGGCAATCATTTCCAGGAAAGTCTAGCATTAGTCCTCGTTTTGCTAACTTAGAAAATAGCAGTCTTAAAAAAAGGCTTGATTTTTCCAAGAAAAAAAAAATCACTACAAAAAGCACTCTTGAATAATCTTAGCAATTCAAAATGGAGAAGGAAAACAAATTTGAAATCCTAAAGTTAAAACCGTGACAAATGTTCACAGAAAAAAAACCAATCATATTTTACAAATGTGATCCTAAATCAGTTTGATACATAAGTGAATGCGTTATGAACTCCACCCAATGTTGCTGCTCTCCTTGCTCTAAAAATATCAAGCGATGTTGTCATCCTATTTCTATCCCGTAATTTTGGCAACAGTAGGAACAGCCAGTTTTCAATTATCTTTCTTGAATCTTATGAAGATAATGGCCTTCAGAAAAGCGCAGAGAAAGTCTCCAATAACTGAAAGCCTGTAGTGTATGTATTATGTCCACAAAATAATTTACCAACTCATCCCTCGATGAGTGGTTTTTCAGGACCATGTACTATATAACTCCGTCCCTAAAGTTCTCATTGCTTCTCTGGAAAAGAGAAAAAAAGAAATTGGAGTTTCTGCAAAGCAGTAAAAGAGACAGCTGACTTTATCTTTAAATATGCTACTGTAAGACCAATGGGAGAAAATTTTATAAAATCTCTATATTCCAAGGAGAGGATTGGGGGCGAGCATAAATAATGACCAGCTAAGGAATGAAGTCACACTTGTAAAATATATAAAATATAATAATTGGTTCACCTCCTTCTGTGTTTTTCTCTAGCACTGACATGTACAGTATGCTTTTGAATGAATGTTGCAGGCAAATTATGCTACAATTGATGCAACAATACAGGCTAATCAACATTATTGTGGTTTTCCTAAATGGCTTTAAATTACAACTGCAGTATTTTTGTTTTACTCTTCACTTTACTGTAAATATAGATTTAAGATATCTTCAGAAATTATAAATATGTATTATGTATTAATGTTCAGGTATATTGGTTTTAGTTTTGAGGAATAAATAGTGGCTCCATTTGTTTATTCTGCTAAAAATCCTGTTGGGTTCAAAGGAACTTATTTCTGGGAGGAAGGAAGGAAGGAAGGGAGGGA
>JAEANM010009953.1:0-16072 GCA_017656035.1 Myanophis thanlyinensis
CCGACGGACCTGATAGAAAGCCCCCCTGGAGACGGCTGCGATATGGTCTTCTAATGACAGCCGTACATCCAGGAGGATGCCCAAGTTGCGAGCCCTCTCCGTGGGAAGTAAGATATCATTACCCACGGCCAGCGATAATGGAAGCTGGCTAAATCTAGGTGCCGGGTTGTGCTGGAATACTCAAAATCAAACTGTTTTGATGCTGAGTAAAAACAGACAGTGGGCTGATAGGCCATAATTGGATACTTATTTTCTGTACGACATAAAAAAACCCAAGATACTCCATAAAAAAAGAAGTTAATCCAATATTTCAGGTAGCCAAGCAGCATCTGAGTCTCCACAGAAATTTAAAAAATTCCAGTGCTTCAAGAACATTCAGAACAGGTCTCCAAAATTTAGATTGAGTTGCCTCTATAGACTCAAATCACAGTAGTAACAAATCTATCTACCATATAGCAGGCATTGAAAAATCTAAATTCTGAAAGTACTCATTGCAGCAAAAATATGATTATTGCCATTATGGTTAGAAAAATGCAGAATTTCATTTGAAAGTTTATAGACCTGATGGTGATATGCCTCTGCTGTTAATGTCAGGTTGCCAAGTCTTGGAAATTTGCACCCAAGTATTTGAATATAAATATATTTTATTTACTGTGACATGGGTCTATGGAAAAATGCCTCAGTTAAGTAGGAAAGAGAGAAGAATAGATTATTGGAAAGTACAATGTGATATTTCTTTCTTGTTGGTTGAGATGTTTAGTCTATTTGGACACAATTTAGTAGCTGGCATATGTACAATGTTGACAATATTTGTTGTTTTATTGATGCTAAGCACAATAGAAGTAGCAATTGGCCACAAATAATGTATTGCTCACTATATGAACTTAGAAAGTGCTACTTCATCCATACCTTCCATTTGTACTACCCATTCAGATCTAATTGCCCATGGAATGACAAACACAATATACAGTAGGCCTTTTAATCCATTCTAGCATGAATGGTTTAATGTATCAATTAGCTAAGGGAACAGAGTAACCAGTATGCAAATGGTAGATGACAAAAGATATTGGGCTTTGATTCCATGGCTTCAAGCTCAAGGTTTCCACAGAAGCAAAGGACTTGGTTATGCAAACCCTTGAAAGGGAACCAGGAAAAAAATTCAGTAAGGATTAAGGATGTCGTGAACATTTTGCTCTATGACTTCAGAAAAGATTGACAGATGTGAGATAAACTGCACATGTCTGCTTTTACAAAAGCATTTGATGGAATTGCATGTTTTTTGTAACTGAATAAAGAGAAGCATAGCATAATATGTAACACATTGCACCAGTGGATACCATTCAGAAGACTTTAAAAATGAAGGCAGAGTTGTTTTTGCTTATGAATGAACAATAGCGTAGTGTACCCTCTGTTATCATCCACATGACATGTCTGTAAACATTCAAGGCCTACAGATGAACCTGTTTTTTTGAAGCTACTTATTTCATCATGGAGGAAATCAGAAACAGATCTTAAATATACTATATTGCTCAGCTGGAGGGGGAATCTGAATTCTAACCATATGCTTACTGTGTGCAGTTAAAATTTTGCCTTAAATAATTTCCTTACATGGTGAGAGTTAGAATTTTGAGCTGAGGTAAAAAGTCATTGTGGCATACATAAAACTGGGAATAATAGTCACAAAGGCTAATTGAATAAGGCAGGGGTGTCAAACTCAAGACTGGATCTGGCCTGTGGGGTACTTAGATCTGGCCCACAGGGCCGCCCTGGAAACAGCAAAGGACTGGCCCACGGTGCTTCTGCCAGCGAAAACAGGCTCCTGAGCTCTGTTTTTGGCTGCCATGGCCTCCTGCAACCCTCTGACAGTGAAAACAGAACTCAGGAGGGCTGCAAGCTTCATTTTCACTAGCAGAGGATTGCAGGAGGCCGTGGCAGCTGAAAATAGAGCTTGGGAGCCTGTTTTTGCTGGCAGAGTGCTTAGGTCACCACAGGCGACCCTGACAGGCATGACGTTGAACTCGTCACGCCCACCCCGGCCCCCTGAGGTCAAACAACCCTGTTGGGCACTCAATGAAATTGAGTTTGACACCTCTGGAATAAGGTAAGAAAATGTTTCTTCAAGTGAAAGTGAACATTTTCGTGCCCAACATGAAAGCAAGATGGTTTCTTCATAGCAACAGAATCTTCATTTCTCATCACTAACCCTCACTGTTAAAAGGTGAAAGACAGGATAGGGGATCACAAGGTCTGCAGATGTATTGAATCCATCGCTGAGGTTCTACTTCTATAGACTGAGCTAGCTCTCCGAGAACTATTGCTGGTGTGACACTTCTTCAGATAATTCAAAATAATAAGCTGCAAGAAAACACTGATGACTTTGCATCAGTTTAGCAAAAACACTCTAGCAGAATGAGACTACACTTGGGACATTTTCAGGAGAAGCAGCAACTTTATTCAAGAATAAAAACAGTTGCTATTAAATCATTTATTTTAGCCACCAAGCAGACATTGGAGGCAGCGTCTGAAAATCTATCGGTGTGTTCTTTTGTTAATGTGTTTGAAGTTCTGTAATTGCAATCCCATGCTTGCATAATTTGTTGGAAGTTTCCAAGAACTGTCTTAACTATAATCTTATCTGAGTCAGTACAAACACAATTAAGCTTCTTCCTACAGATCTGCATTTGTCCCACCAACCTCAGAGTGATTGTACAGACATTCCCATTGATGGTGATGACATTTCTAGTGTTTGTCAATATAGATCATAGTTACTATTAACCCAGGTTTCTACAGAACCATAGTAGTTTACAAAATATAAATTGTGCTTCATAAATAAATAGTTTACAAAATATAAATTGTGCTAAAACTGCATAGCATGAAACCAAGGGTTCAGCCCCTAAAATAACTAGAATACTGTACAAACCTTTGCTACTGAATTGTAATGTCTGATTTGGTGAATTTTCTTTAAAGAAAAGGGATTATACTAAGGATATCTAATTTAAATTTATTCCTGTCAGTGAAAAGCCAGTTGTGGCGGTTGGATGAAAAAAAAAAAAGAAAATTCCTTAGTTTCTGAGGGAATAATAAACCAATGATAGATGGGCCCATTTCTTCAGATTTGCATCTTTTGGTGAATCTTTCTCATCACAGAGATGACGCTTCAAGATTTGTTCCTTAATTCTTGGAACATTACTGCTCTATATGGATTGTGTCTTAAATGTACAATACCTTGACTTTCTGAATGGTGCAGCCTGTTTCCTGAGCTCTTCCCTCTTAAACTGCAGACGCCATCCCTCCAAATTGGATAGGCAACTATGGCCCCATTATGACTTGTGAACTTTAACTCCCAAAATTCCTGAGCCAGCTATGCCATGGTGGCTCAAGAATTCTAGGAATTGAAGTCCACAGGTCGTAAAGGAGCCATAGTTGTCCACCCCTTCTCCAAACGGTTAACCTCACTACTGTGTTGCTTTTCTGGAATGCAAGGTCAAGACTAGTAGTTACCCTGTTGATTCTCTTAAAGGAGTGACTTACTCACCATATAGTTTTCATAATTCAAATGCTTTAAAATTGTCTTTTCTATGCTTGTCCTCAGTGCGTAAGCAAGAAATCATCAAGATAACAGAGCAGTTGATTGAAGCAATCAACAATGGAGACTTTGAAGCTTACACGTAAGTGAAGAAATGCAGAGGTTCTTTATGTATCATAATGACCATACAGTTAGTCTTCATTTAGTGACCACTCACAATTGCGACAAAAAAAAGTAACTTTGTGACCAGTCCTCACATTTTTTACAACTTTTGCAGGTCTTTAAAGCAAAGGAAAGCTGAAGACAGATCATAAGCACAACCACAGTTTCACTTAGTGACTGCTTTGCTTAACCAAGTTGCCAGTCCCAATTGTAACTACACGAGGACTACCTATAATTAGTTACTTAAGCTATGAAAGCTTGTGGCAACTAATAGCCAGAAATACTTGTAACCTATAAATGCTTGTAACCTATTGATGACGACATTGAGTGCCAATATGCCCTTGTGTTTTTTAGCTAGAACACCAGAGAGGCATAATAAGTGAATCTTTTTTGCTGCTGTAGAACCAGGATGAAACACATGTAATAAATGCAGTTTGTCAATATCAATATTTTGAAAGCATGAAACAACACTCATTCATGGTATCAAACTCATTCTCTATACAAAAATATTGTTAGTTTTTTTCTGAAAAAGTGGTTATTTAATCTGAAAATGAATAGTTAAATAGGAGGAAATTATAAGTCTGTGTCCAAAGAGAATAGAAAATTGGCATAAATAAATGCACTTGGAAATGGATAGGTAAAATAAATGCACTTGAAAATGGACAGGTAAAATCCATATATTTAATTTGGAACTAGAACAGTTTCCCCCAAGGTTCGTTTTCCTATAATCTCTATCTATTTTGTCAGTCCAAGAGAGAGTTAAGATCTTCTCTAAAGCAAGAACTAATTAGCATAAATGATTGTATCCTAATATTTAAAGTTGCTTCAGGGTTTTTGGATGGGGAAAACCTGCATCAAAGTGGCACAGTACTAACAACATGTGATAATAGTTGCGGTTGTCTAATAAATGATTTCAAGGATTAGATGCCAATGAGATCAGATTACTTCATTTGTTATAGGAAGATCTGTGATCCTGGGCTGACCTCATTTGAACCTGAAGCACTGGGAAACCTCGTGGAGGGGATGGACTTCCACAAGTTTTACTTTGAGAACTGTGAGTGGTAGATAACTGGCAAATTCAAAATGATTCATACCCTCTCTCCGTGGGTAGGAAATGGCCTGGGATTTCATGTCCAGCTCTGAACTAGCTGTCAGTAAGGATCATATTGTAACTTTGATATATACACTTCCAAAATTCACTCCATTTTTCCCAGATTGTTTCTGAGATTGGACAAATCTGTTCCATGTCCTCCATTTTGTTCTCTTTTTATTTCCAAATTATGTATATAAAGCATGTGCACTTTGCTACTGCTTTCTGTCTCTGTGATTGTCTTTTGATAACACTTTGTTTTATAGCACTAGGGTTTGGATACCTAATGGTATCTAGGGAATTCTGGGGAATGTAGGGGAATTTTGGGAGTTGAAGTTCACAAGTCTTAAAATTGCCAAGGTTGGACACCCCTGCTCTAAAGGGTCAAGAGCTGTCCAGAGTAACTGGACAGTGAGATGAGTGACATATACATTAAACAATTAAATTAAAAAACACATATTTAAAACCCTGAAAAATTCTTGCCTACCTACAGTAAAAGGCAGCATTCTCTGTTTTTATAAGCAAACACATGTGATGAACAAAATTCACTGAAATCAATTTTAATATAGTCATATATCTAATTGCATCAAGATTTCATTTGTGTGTTTTACTAATGCACTTGCATGTACGTGTTAATTAAATGTCATAAATAGAATGCATATTAATTAAAAGTATTGTATTGACAACCACTGAAGTCTGTTGGCAATTTACAGTAAAAGAAGTACCATCCATATTCTATTATTTAACAATAAGGAGAATATGTCTTAGTGAACTACAAAAGTAGAAAATTATAGCAAAGTGTCTAATTATTTTTAGTTTCATCTGTTTCAGAAATGTACTGTATGCTCCACTTCAATATTTTCAAAGCATTTTGCAGAATAATGTATAGTAAAATACTTTGCAGAAATCAGTATGAAAAAAACCTTGAATTAATATTAAAAGCAAAATTACAACCTATGCAGAAATGGAATGTTTGGGGAAATAGCAAAAGCAATATAGCTTCCAGGCAGGTCTTCCTAGGCAGGAATAGGGGGAAGAAGTTAGAAGGTCCTCTACGTGCAATGTGTCTCCTCTCCTTTGATGGGAAGATACAGAGAAGAAAGAGGGGACTGGAGCTCCTGCTGAGTTTGACTCTGAGTTCCCAAATCATTTAGGATTTTCGGGACAGGCAGTAGCTCTTAACTGTGGTTCACATATGGCAGTGCAGTGATTTTAACACTAATAAAATTCAGTTTGGCATGGATCATTTCAGAGATTGCCTTACTGAAAGGGAGTCTCAAAGAGAACCTTGTTTCTGGAAACCCAAAGCTTCCTGAGTCGTGTTGACTTTCACTGCAGAATTAACAAATGGCAATTACTCCTGGACACAATTAGATGGTGTGATGTAAACACAGTCAGACATTCCAGCCCATTTGCAGATAAATAGATGCAGAGGAGCTATTAAACATTTATTTATTCATAAGGTTGGATGTAATTTGCCAAATCGCCTGCCATATTTTGACTAGCTGGAGGAAATCTTTGTATTTCAAACGTTTTCAAAATTGGATCGGTTTGTTCTACTTTCTGATTAGGCATACACGAAAATTATTTATCACAGGAATGCCCTCAGGGGAAAAACTGAAAAATTGTGAAGGAAAGAGACAAGATTCTTTGTATTACATATCTTTAAAGTTGAAGAAGGATAAAGCTAAAAAACTTATTTTCTTTATTAATCATTTCTATGCTAGTGTAGTTATGTAGATTATAGACAGATGCATAATGCATAATACATTTTAAAAAGTATTATTAATGAAAAATAGTTCTAAAAATTTGTTTCTTGCCAAGTAAAATCATGGGAAAATTAAGTCCATCCTTGATAAATACTATGTTACTGAGAAAACATGTGAAAAGTATTTGTTATAGAACTGTCCTTTTGTGTCTGGGGATTTTGGGTTTTCTACTATCATCTTCCTTCCATTTTCCTCCCAAAAGCTGTGATTGAGAAGAAGACCAAAAAGAAATGTTTTTTTATTGAGAACTGGTGCTGCTATGAAAACAAGGCCTTTTCTTCCTTTTCCCACACTAAAATATTTATAGAGAGATCTGTGCAGGGAGAGGTTCCCTGCTCTTTATGATACCCCAAATCATTCATCATATTTTGTAGAGATCCAGATTGACTTTGGAGCAGTTTGTGGGGGCAATTGCTTCACTTTGGATGAATTCACTGCTTCAATTAATCCTCCATAGTACAAGATTTGTCCAACTTGGATGTGCACCTTTTGGTTTCTTGAGATTTTGTTCCCAGAACTACCTAATTTTAAAAGTGCTTTTTGAAGAGTTCTCTTTGTTGAAAATTCAGGACAATTCAGGGCAAGTGAATAGAAAATTCTATTTATATCAGTCCATGGTTTGTTTGAGAATACATAGTGCTCAAGATTAAAGGGTAGCATTTGGTTTAAAGAATGTGCTATTGCCCCATAAAGTACTGCTTCTCTTTTCTTGCAAAAGGTAAACAATAGCTTTACTACTGAATTTCTTCCTTGGTAGGATTTGAGGTATCATGTAAGGTAGTAGGGAATATGGTAATACAACCAGTAGTGGGATTCAAATAATTTAACAACCGGTTCTCTGCCCTAATGACTAGCTGGACCAGCAGTTCCTCCAAACTGCTTAGAAAGTTAACAACCGGTTCTAGCGAATAGATGCGAACTGGTTGAATCCCACCTCTGAATACAACGTAATGATTTCCCTGGCCTCCATCATGTGGGTGGATGGAAACCTCTGCAATGCAGTCCTCTCTTGCCAGCCAGGTATGAGCAAACAAATTTATGTCGCCATCTGACAGCTTCCCAAAGACAGACAGAGAAAGCCTTTAGGCTGGTCAACTGGTTACTGTCGCCTTCCTCTTTCTGCTGCTCATCCGTGTTTGTCTTCTCGATAATTTTCTTCATTTTGTTATATTCCATAGAGGCAAAGTGGATTCTATTGTATATAATTGTGTTAAATGATAAAGCCATTAGTTTTGTCCTTCCAAAAATTCTTTCGATTCAGAACAGTAGAAATGCCATTTTTAGAATTTATGAAGAAAGTGTCTGAAATGCTGGGTGGATTGAAGCTTTGCTGGGACTAAGGAAAGAAAAGTTAGAAAAAAAAATGTTTGTAAAAGGGGAAAATTTGGATGCTATATCCCTGATTGAGATGGAAGAAAACAACAAAGGGGATGAAGATGGATCACCTGGTTGCCAAGCTGTAACCGATAGAAACAATTTGGGTGAGTTGAGAAGAATCTTGATTGTTTTTTTGTATCTCCTCAGTATTGTCCAAGAACAGCAAACCAATCCACACTACCATCCTGAATCCCCACGTTCATGTTATTGGTGACGATGCAGCTTGTATTGCCTATATCCGTTTGACCCAATATATTGATGGCCAGGGCCGGCCTCGCACCATGCAGTCTGAAGAGACCCGTGTCTGGCATCGCCGTGATGGCAAGTGGCTGAATGTACACTACCATTGTTCCGGGGCTCCTGCAGCTCCACTCCAATGAAGCTAAAAATGGGTAGGTTTGGCAGGGAAAGGCTACAAGTGCCGTTAGGAATATGAGGAAAGTTTATTTATTTTATTTATTTATTTTATTAATCATATTTATATATGTTTAGCTAGACAAGGTCCCCCAGGTCTGAAGACTTGCAGGGGAAGGGAGCCATACAAATACTTTATATTCTGAAATGTGATCGGGGATGCATAGAAGGCAGAGAGGAAAAGCTTGCAAGGCAAAGATGTACAGATGTACTAATTCATGTTAGTAAGTCTTACTAGAACAAAAAAAAGAGCTAATGCAACTGATTTCACTATAAAACTTTTAATCAGAAGGTTGTTCGAGCGAGATTTACTTCTTGTGTGTAACTTAAAAGCTGATAAGGAAGAAGTTCATAGTGTGCTGAAAGGAGTTGAAAAGCTTTGACAGAATAGGAGGGAATGGATAAAATGTCCTTATTCTTCAGGTTGTCAGAGACAACGGCCTTAGGCAGACCCCTCACCCCATAGAGAACCAAAAGATTCAGTTCAGTCATCTCATTTATCAAGGCAGAAACCAGCAGACAGGGAAGTGGTGGCAAACCTGTGGCACGCGTGCCAGAGTTGGCATCACAACACCAGCAGCTCTGCAAGAGGTGAGATCTTGGTCTCTGGCGCACGTGCGCAAGACTTGCAGTTTGGGCACTCGGTCTCTAAAAGGTTCACCATCACTGCTCTAAGGAGTCTGCTACTCCACGTTTGTTCACTGATCAGCCCTGCAAGAGTGGACAGCATATTTGATATTATGGTTCAACTATCACAACCTTATTTGAATTCCCCAAGTTTTTAAGGTCCTAGTTAAAACAAAACTCCATCCTCACAATAAAAAATGCATGTTTTTGTAACCTGACTAATTTTTTGATGAATAACTCAGGGCAGCAAAGATACCTAGTATTCCTTCCTCCTCCTATTTTCCCTATTTCTTCTCTCCAAAGAGCTAAATGGGACAGAGCAATTCTTTAGTCTCACAAGACAGGGCTTTTTAGAGTGAGAAACCTACATCTCTACAATCCCCAAGTTACAGGACTTGAATTTTTTTTAATTGGGGTATGTTTTCAAGATAAAAACTATATAACTAGTACTATATAAAACCTGTATAGTATCTATCAAGGTATTCAATTTCTCTCACCATTTCCAGAGAAATCAAAAATTATCTGAGCAAACCTAAGCTAAAGAGGAAGAAGACGTACTGAAATTTCTTTTGCTCTGTTATGATGAATCACAGTAGATCTCCCAGAAGCTTTCTTACCCGACCAGTGTTTGCTGTTCCTTAAGATTCGGCTTGATAACTAGCATCGATAACTGGGGCATTATATTCATTTAAACTTTTATCCCAATGCCCTTAGAAGTTCAAGTGGATTGCTGAATTTCCCTATCTACCCTTGCAGAGGGGCATGGAAAAAGGGACAGTAGGGATGCAGGAACAAAGAAATACTGTCTTCAGATAGTTCAAGGACATGGTTTCCTAATTAAATCTGAGTTCCCTTCAGCAATTCACGAGGACATACAAAAAAACCTCCGTAAAATAAGTTGATGGGTTTTTAAAGCCGACAGACCAACCTACCTTTTCTCTTGGCACCCTGCAAGTGCTGCTGCTTGTCCCTTTTCAACCTATTAAAAGTTTTTAAGTTTCGTAAACCCCTTCTTGGGCTTAATTTTAGTGTTGACAACTGACTTTTTTGGTTTTAATGGTTATCTTGTCATTCTTATTTAATTCTTATCTTAATTTTTTAAAACCTACTTTTCAATTCCTGTGGAAGGCCTCTCATTCTCTGCCTCATTACAAGAATAAGAATTCATTATTAAAAATAATGATAGGAGTATATGCCTGATACTCCTGAGGGTTTCAAACTGAGGCTACTTTTAGCAAAAATGTGTAATATTTACTAAACTAACGTCTGAAATGTTTTGCAGATTTGTTTGGAAGATTTCAGAATGATGTTGCATATTTAATTTTTAGAAAAAGGAAATATAGAGTTTACAAAATTTATTCTTCAAAGCTGCAATAAAACATAAAAGGAAACAGGGCCTTTTTATGGATGTTGTGCAATTTGGTTTCAACCTCAGAAGCGTGCCTCCCATTTCCTATGTTGGGTGTGCTTAAAGGGGCATTGCAGTTTTATTTGTTTTAGAAGCATTTTGAATAGGAAACAGCACAGAAATTATTTTTGGGCAATTCTCACCCTGTAGCATGCTTGACATGGAGCAAATATAACATTGGTTAAATTCTCAATTATTAGAAGAGCACAATCCAACAAATAATTTGTCTCTTTTTCATCGTGTCCTTTCTTCCATACTAAGTCCTTAAATATATTGTTTTAGATTGCTAAGATAACTTACAACCAGTGGAGTATGAGTGGAATAAAAAAAATGATTTTAATAATCAATAGTAATTAAGTGGAATAGGGAGGACTACCCCCTAACTATTGTGTGTACTAGCTTCAGTGTACTAGCTTAAATGCAGGTGTAGCAATCCTTGGGATTCCTAATCTCTCTTGCCCCATTGACCTGGTTGTGTTTCCTTCCATGGTTTTTTTCTTCATGCTTATTTTTTTCTGATTGCAGCAGTTTTCGGAGATACTCAGCGGGAGGGCAATATCTTCTCAGCAAGCAGCTCTGGAGTACCTGAATTACAGCAACGGTCATATTTGTTTTGACGTTTAAAGAAATATGAATTACAAACCGGCAGCAGCCAAATGCACGAAACCCTGCATGAAATCTGATGCTCCAGGTGCTGCCGCCTTTCTGTTGTTTTTCCATGGATCCATCGTGTCTGTTTCTGCTGTATGAAGGTGTCTTATAAATCCTGAGAGAAACCCATATTGTTTGTATAGAAAAGAATTCATCTGTGATGGAGTATCCAGCACCTCCCCTGCAGGGCTGATGACGGAGCAACAGCTGTGAAGCATCTTTCAGAATTGGAGCAAAGAAAGGGAGCGAGAAAGAGTTTGAGGGTGAGAGACTGGGCCTCTTGGGCAGTGGGATGCTGTCCTCTGCTGTAGGCCCAGTGGAAATTGACCTTGTCTTCAGGTTATGCTGCTGCTTTAATCAGTGAGATAATGGCTGATGGTGGCGAGCTCACTAGGGCCAGCATAAAGAAAGGGGGAAAAGCAAAAGGAGGACTTTCCTTACACTGCTGCCATCCAGCAACCAACGGGAGCCCAAATGTCAGCAGTAAAGATGAGCCAGTGGCTACTGGCTCCCACTGATGGATTGGATAAAAATGAACAAGAATGTTTTAAGGAACAAGTATGAGCTGGTTTTGTTAGCATAGGAGCTTCAGAGATGCACTGATTTTTACAAACAGCCACTGCTCGATGATGTAAGTCAACTTAGAAGGGTAGAATTTAAAAGCAAATAATCTTAAGAGGGCAACAAATTATGTGAATGGCTTACTTTATTTTATTTTTTTATTGTTTAGAATAGATGGGATCCAGAGTGCCGCAGAATATGTGCTCCTTAGAAAACAGTTGAAAAGCTTTGTTACACTCCGCCCTGAAGATTTGCACACCCATACATTTGCTTCCTGTATGGTGTGTAATTTAGTCTGTGTGTTATACTAAAATATTATATTATCTATGAATTTAAAAAAAAATCTCTATAATTATGGGGCTAGCTGGTTTCCCAGTTTGATTTGTTTTCTGATAAAACTAGCAAAGGGAGCCAGCAACTTCCAGAAGTGCTTTTTTCAGTAGCCCAGTCTATTTGACATTGCTTTATTTCCTGTTACATAGGTTTTTTTGGGTTGTTTTAACCACACAAACACAGAACTTTTGCATCAACCATATTTATTGTCTTTGCTACAAAGAAAGCAAGTAATGTTCTTTTATTTCCTACATCAGAAGTGTTTGTCAGCTTTATGGTTTCACTATTATTTTTTCAGTTTCTGAGTAAAAGTGGGACAAAAGCCTTCCCAATAAATTTCCAAGATCAGATTTACACCATGACATTCTCTGCCCCTTGTGCACAATGCACATTAAACATTTTTATGTCCATTCATTAGATCTGAGAACACGGAATTCCATTAAGTTGTTCCCTTTGTACCTGAAATAGGATTGAGAATAATTTTGCTCTCTAACTAAATAGAAAATAGAGAGTAAATTTAATGGAGTTTAGGAAAATACAAAGTTTCAATTTCAATATCAATTGGAAGGGAAATACCCTTTTCTGTTCTTATGAGAAATTCCTAACTCAGCTCCATAATATTTATGATAAGCTTATGACTCAGTGCAGGAAAAAAGCATTCCTTCTTGCAGAGATTTGTGCAAAATTTCTTTTCCTTTATAAAAAGAAGGAATATTTTCTCAAATGAGAGAGATGTTCTACTGGGACTAAACAACCTGTGACACTTCAGTTATTTCTGGCTACACCTCCCAGTATCCCTCACCATTGGCTTGTGAGCTGGGGTTATGGGTGATGTTAATTCAACAGCATCTGGAAAGTGACAAAAATTCACCTTTTCCTATAAATTTAATATAGAACATATCTAGGACTAAGTGTGTGAAATAATAAAACCCCTGATAATTTTACTAGGATTTTTAAGAATAACGTTACAAAGTGAGGAACAGGAAATTAGTTACACTGCATAATAAAAGATGTGCATGCTTCTAGGTCTGATCTTTTCTTGTCTTTATCTGATTATTTATAATAATCCTTCTGTATTGAGTATCTGCATCCTTAAAACATATTTTTGGAACCGTTTGAGTTGTTTTGTCTTTGTTTTTACCGTCTGTAAGACCTGTTCCAATTTAATGAGAATCTTAGCTTGGTATGGCCATTATCAAACACAGCTATAGATCTTTGGCTTTCTTAATGTTCTCCTATGAGGTTAATGTAAGCATCTATATCATGTCCAGTTTTACACAGGAAATGGAACACGTTTGATGCAATTTTTTTGCATGATAGTGAAATAATAAAATAAAGTTAGTTTTTTTTTCCTGAATGTTAATAGAACCTTCATAGCTTTGTTACAATGAAACCTTGAACTGAACGTATTTAATAAAATAACATTTAAATGGTGCAAAATATCAGATAGTAATCTTCTATTTTCTGAGGTGCCTGAGAAAACAGCATGAGCTGTTTGGAGATGTCCCTTTATCAAGATGGCAGTGAGGTATGCACAAATGTGTTGTACACCTGGAAACAGCTGAATGAGGTGAATGAATGTATGGGCATGTACTGTAGGTGCACCAAACTGGGTTATGGCCACTGATCTACTACGCAAGTGGCTGAAAATAATGCCCAGGCATGTTTGAGATTACCTATAAAGCAATGTCAGGATTGTGGCCAAATATTTAAGGTAGTTTACCTTGAAGAAACCACTAATTTATTTTAAGTCTCTTGTTTATTGGGTTTTTATGCTGCACCAATGCTGTACCAATTGCAGCTCCAAGTCTAAACATTTGAAAGGCTGTAATTCCATTTAGGATTGTATAATGATCTCTGAGGTTGAGCTGTTTGGTGTATAATTTATCTGATTCAACACAGATCTAACATACAAATACAAAAATATTTACATTTATAAAAACAATTTCACCGTATTCTACAATTCTACAGTCTCAGGATTTTGGAATTGGCAGAGCATCTAGATGAAACAAAGTATCAAGCTTAAGAGTTTGAATTCCAGTTGAAAGTTTTTAAAACCATGAAGCTTATTCTTCTTGCCAAATAATATTAATTTAGCTCCAATCTGTATATTAGAATTTCCATCAGAATGCAGAACAAAGTATATGTGTGTCTGAGTCTTCCCACATTTTCAATGTAACCATAAATATCATGGTACAGATAACGGAGATTGGTACAGTTTAGTACAATGTAATAAAATACAGTAACTGGTAGTATTCAAGACTATAGACTCCTCTCATAGTGCTATTCCCTTTTTACTCTACCCAATTCAGACAAATACCTCAATTTTTTCCAATAATATTATTGACTAAAGTATTATTGTACATTTTGGAATTAAGAGAATTAAATCCAGTAGTTGTAATCTTACATACAGGCAGTCTTATGATCACAATTGAGCCCAAAATTTCCACTGCTAAGCAACATAGTTGTTAAGTGAATTGTCTCATTTTATGACCTTTCCTACCACAGTTGTTGTGAATCACTACAGTTGCTAAATTACTGGTAGTAATACAGTTGTGAAGTGGACCCTGGCTTACGCATTGACTTTGCTTTCATAAAGTCACAAAAGGTGATCACATGACCCTAGGACATGCTGGCTCAGGAATTCTGGGAGTTGAAGTCCACGAGTCATGAAGGAGCCGTAATTGCCCACCCCTGCCCTAGGATAATACAATCATCATAAATACATGCCCATTGCCAAATTATGATCATGTCACCATGGGGATGTTGCAACAGTTGTTAAGTGTGAAAAATTGCCATAAGTCACTTTTTTCAGTGCCGTTATAACTTTGAATGGCTATGTCAAGGTCTACCTGTATTTAGTCTAGTTTTCCATATTACTTAATGAACTGTCCTTCTAAAACAGATTTGTCCTATAGATATGGCTGTCCAGTTCTATTTATGGAGTTCATTGGTACACTGGTACGATAACAGCCAAGCATCATCTGCTTTAAAAATAATTGATTCACAATTTTGAAGAATATCACATACTTGATTTTTCCATCATACCAGATGCTAATATGGTAAGACAAACATAAAGGAAGTTAGGTGACTCTCTTTTGCCTCTTATAAAATGATGTGCACTGAAATCTCTACACACATTTTTGACTGATTTTCAACTAGCCAATCTGTTGCTTTCAATGGATATCCATCAATGCTCTTTATTAATGGTCTTTTCTGTGTCTTTGAATCATATTGGCCAGCATAATTTGATAATGTTCTGTGATCAGTCTCTTGATCACAATCCATTCTTTCTGGGCCAATCACTAAGTGTTTAGTACACAATTATTAAGGAGAAGGATTTTTAACTGCTATACTAAGCTTTAGGTATTGGAGGATCCTTGTATGGTTAAGATATTTGGGGCAATTATTTGGGAACTGAAAATCAAAATGAAATATTCCAGATGAAACTTCAATCTTGTATGTGATTAGGGAAAGGTCAAATACAAATCCTCAGGGATTTTAACTTGGAAATTAAAGATCTTTTGAGAATTCTTAAGGTTTTAATTGCTCTTTCAATTTGTGTGAATTTCAGATGTCTCTACCTCTTCCTTGCCTTCCTTCAGGTTAAAAATCTACAAGAGTTTGCTTTTTAATGACACATATTTTTAAGAAGGAATATAATTCATTGTGGAAAATTGCATGAAAACTGACCGGAGA
This sequence comes from Myanophis thanlyinensis, assembly GCA_017656035.1. NCBI lineage: Eukaryota > Metazoa > Chordata > Lepidosauria > Squamata > Homalopsidae > Myanophis > Myanophis thanlyinensis. Next base: position 15,618 of record JAEANM010009953.1, read on the forward strand.
TCATCAATCAAGATCACACCACATATTTTTATTTAGGGATAAGTAAGTTTTCTAATAACCACCAGTATATGAAATCCGTATCAAAAAGCAATCACACAATAAAAAAACCTTAAAAGTATTAGTAAAAAGACTACACTTTACAGTGTTAATACTGTTTTTGATAGCAGAATGTGTAGAAGTGAGAAACAAAACCAATTTACAACCTGCACAACAAATGGGCCTTTTCCACTGACCCTCCTGACAATTCTACTTGGAGAAAAAAGGGGTCAGAGAACAATCATGAGGCTCCAAACTTCTGGGAGATTCGGGCAGGAGCCATGATACAGAAGGTATATTTCCTAAGTCCAATCATATGATACTGCTTAGTGAATGGGCTACACCAGGGGTGGGCAATTACGGCTCCTTCATGACTCGTGGACTTCAACTCCCAGAATTCCTGAGCCAGCATGGCTGGC
>JAEANM010009954.1:0-16072 GCA_017656035.1 Myanophis thanlyinensis
TTGCTGGCTGAGGGATTCTGGGAGTTGAAGTCCACAAGTCACAAAATGGCCAAGTTTGCCCACCCCTGGTCTAGGGCATACAACCAACTAAATAGGCCAATATAGTAAAAGGAAAGAACAAAAAAGAGCCCTATATCTTTTTCATAGTTTTTACTTTCCCTTTGGTCAAGATCAAGGGAATCCAATAAAAAGAGATAATTCATCTTGATTTCTGGCCCTTAAATGTTAGTTTTGCCTATTTGAATAATTTTTGGTTTATGTCCATTCATTCAGTGATCATTCAAAGTTACAGTGGTACTGAAAAACTACACCACAAACTTACAACCAGCCCTTGAATTTCTAGCTGTTAGCTTTGTCTACACAGATAGTACTTGGCTTACATTCATGTGTTCATTAACCATTCAAAGATACAGTGGTGCTGAACCCACTGAACTACGGACTTACAATCAGCCCTGGAAGTTCCAGCTGTTGCAGGCTCCCTGTGATTATCTGATAACAATCTGGGAGCTTGGGTACCCAGCTCACAATTCTGACATCACAGCAAAGCACATCATGTGATTGCCATTTGCGGGCTTTCATGCTGGTTTTGCACAAACAATCAGTGGGAAAACTGGCAGGGAATGTTGCAAGTCACTCCAATAAGTAATTTTTTCTGCTTTTTTTTCTCCAGAGGAGCTCATTATGGACGAGATCCCAGAGATTTCGTATTCTATAATACTCCCCATCATCTGCACTCTGTAGCTCATGCCTGTCTGTAGCACTGTTGCTGGTCCTTCTCAGCCTTTAAGGCCCACACCGATCTGCCTGTGCTTCCTAATGCCCGCAGTGCCCCCTGTGGCACCTGCACAATTCCTCCTGTGCTCCTTAGTTGGGACTCCTACCTCTTCCCACTCCAGGTATTACAACAGAAACCAGGACTGCCAGGATTGCCATCATTAAACAATGCAATCTGGTGATATCATGTTTTACATCCACAACACTTAGTGAAGGCAATCTTGGTTCTAATTGCTGTCTTAATCTAAGTGCTATCTGTGTGAGCCTTGCATATCAAACAGTTAACCAGTAATTCATACTATTGTCTTTATTATATTATTTAATATACTAGAATACACTTCAGCAACTAGAACTGGGACCAGCAAGTCTATCATTAAAGGAAGTGGTCACTAAGTGGAACTGCAACCATGTTTATATTCTTACTCCAGCTTTCTTGTATTTACAGACCTGTGAGGGTCATAAATGTGAAGATTTGTAAAGTTACTTTTTCATCACTGTCATAACTCTCATAAACAAGACAATCGCTAAATAAGAATTTATTTTTTATTTTTTCCTTCCATTCAATCTTGTTTGATTCTCGGAAATTGCCTGGAAAAGTCCCTACTACAATTTTCTTGGCAAGGATTTTCAGAAGTGGTTTACTATTGCTTCCTTCTTAGGATTAAGAAAAATGTCTAGACCAAAGTCACCCAGCTGGCTTTATGCCTAAGGCAGGACTAGAAGTCCTGGTCTCCCAGTTTTTAGTCGGATGCCTTAAGTTAATCACTACAGCAAACTGGCTCTCAAACAAAGACTACCTGTACACAAATTTTAGAGTTTAATTTACAGAGTTTTAACTCATAATCCTGTTTTTCTTTTTTGTCCATATTAAAACAAGACTCTTCTATTGTTTGGTCTTTATTATTTGAAGTGGTTGAAACAGAATAGCCTTCATTAAAATTTAGAGAGAGTTTTCTGCAGTGTGCTGAAGTATCACTTGGGAAAAAATACTGAATATTGATACCATTTCTTTTTTCCAGCTGTTGACTTTGAACGTATGGAAGTTTTATTTTTGCAGGGAAAGTAGAGTTTATGTTTCATCCGTTCAAAATTGTTGCTAGAAATATTTGTTTTTGGTTTGAATACAATGTAAATACTTTTGCTTTTACTTACAATGAATTTTTATTTGCAGATACAAGCCTCCAACTACAGAAAACAACCCTACTTTAGAAGATCCTACACCAGATTATATGAATTTGCTGGGGATGATTTTCAGCATGTGTGGTTTAATGCTAAAAGTAAGTAGAATACTCAGGTTTTGACCAAGACATCAAGAACACTAACTGAACAAATCAAGTAAAATGTTTTACTACTTACATATTACGATACAACTACTGAATTGCTATTGGATACTATAGTCCTAGCATTTTGCAATAAGATCTGGATTATTCTTTATAACACCAGATTTCTTTCTTTCCAGGGTTGAATTGGAAAATTAACACAATATCTCTCAGAAAATTTTCTGCCAACTTTCAAAGGTTGACTAGTTACTATTTAACTTTCAGCAATAAATTAATAGCTTAATGTTTCAATTCATATTAATTTGGAGTTCATTTTAAACAGTTTTAGCTAAATTTACCCAGGCTGTTGAAGATGTATTTTAGTATAAATTATTCCAGAAGAAATTAATACTGATTTTAAAATTTGTATAAGCATTGTGGAGCATTATAAATGATAGAACGGTTAAAATGAAATTCTTTTCATTAGAGGAATGTTTTGCTATATATCCATGCTGTAGGAAATGCATAAATGTATTCATTAATTTCAGTTTGATTCTGCCTAAGGGATCTGAATTGTGCCTAGAGGATAATGTGTCTTCTGTGTAAAAGTGACCCATTACTGGTAAAGGTACCATCATATATAAACATTTTTGAAAATATATGTCAATTACTTTACAACAGCTCATTCAGGTCTCAATTCTAAATTAAAATATCTAAGAGTTTAATTATGTATATCAGATCACTTCTTAGCATTAAGAGACAGATACGTTAATAGAAATTCAGCTCTACGCTCCAAATGGATGGCCTGTATGAAATAACAACTACGGTTATGTAATTGAGAAGCCATCATCAGATTAATATACAGAAATTCAGTTTAGATTCAGATTTTCTTTATCACATATATAACCATACATGGTACAATATGTAGTGAAATGCTTTGTGTAACCACTCATCATAAAAATTAAATTAAAAATTTACAATTGAGATTTATAAAATGTACACTTTAGGAAATTAGAATAAGATTAAATTAAATTTACAATTTGATTTACAATTTGAAGTTCTGGAAGAACGAGGGGGATGGGATATCTGATGTCCCCACTGCTACTCACAGCAGTCCTGGCTGTTCCTTGAGGTTGTCACTATGGATCCGTTCCTGGCGTTGCTGCCTCCGGTGGCCTGATTAGCCAAGGTTTAATTCTGACATAAATTTAAGCCTTACTCAGTGACATTTATTTGATCTTCAATCATCAGCATCTTTCTTTTTACAGATGGCCAAGGCATTATTTACATAATAATAGTTCACACCTGTAATATCAAATCTTTTAACTACTGCTGAGAGAGAGAGAAAGAGAGAGGGAGATTTTCTATTTGAGGTGACACTATACAAAATTTAGGAAAAATCTTGAAAGCCCTACACTGTAATAACTGTACTGAAATCTATATGCTGGTGTTCACAAATAATAAAATCTCTATCTGAATGTTAACAAAATGTTGAAGAACTATTAATGTCTTTTTCTAGTCTTCTGTAGAAGTTCTGCACTACTAATTCTCAACATACATATTTTTCTTATTAAGATTATTAAACCACACCACTTCATATGTTAAATATATTTCTTTTGAAATTAGAACTTTCAGTTTATATTTCTCATTGCTAATGATTATTTAATTTAGTGGAACCAACTGAAAAAGTCTGAGTTCATTAATATGGCTTTATTTTTGTCATGTGTATTTTATAAGTAACTTTGCTATGATTATTCTTTAGCAATCTTTATTAATTTTTTAAATTGAAGGCTGTTCCTGAACTCACAGGAAAAACAAAAGTGGAATATTTATAATATTGTTAAACTTGAATAACTCTGATGCATCTGTGACCTCATGAGGTTTTCATCATATTTTTCCATGGTGTTTGCAGTTAAAATGGTGTGCTTGGATTGCTGTCTACTGCTCATTTATCAGTTTTGCCAACTCTAGGAGCTCAGAAGACACCAAACAGATGATGAGCAGTTTCATGTAAGCCGTGTTTTTACTTCTTTCAGACTTATATTATGTCTGATTTGCTATGGTATTCATTTCTGAATATAATAGGTCTTGCCCTGGAAATACTTTTTCAGGAATGCTAATTACAAATTCCAAATATGCCTACTAGTGCAAAAAGCTTACTGATTCTTGTTTTTCTTTTGATTTGAGTAGCTTTTCCTCTGATAATGTCTCATTTTATAATGCTTATGTTCAATGTAAAAGCTGTTTCACTTCTCATCAAAGAGAAGCAGTGGTGAAATTCAGCCGAATCGCACCACATCGGTCGAACTGATAGTGGCAATTTGAAATTGGCCCCGCCCACCTGCCCCTTCCCTTATCCTTCCTTATATGAGCTTCATTTTTTTTCTTACTTACCTTAATCAGCTATTTGGAGCGTCTATGGAGCCTTCCTGATGATCCCTGCTGTCTCTGGTACCTGTAAAAGTGGTTTAAAGAGTCGCGCGTGCGCACACACCAAACCAGTAGCAAAACCGGTCGGATTCCACCCCTGAAGAGAAGCTTTGATACTTCATGGTAGTTTGATAATTGAAACTACCTTCTCTTCCTCCTTTCTATTGAGTTTATACTCCTTCAACAACAGTGGAGTATATCACCCACTGATAAGAAAAAATTGCCAAATAATGGGATTTAGAAGACTAGCTTTTGTGATAAACTTTTATTAGCTTCTGTTGCCTGAGCATCTCCATTTTGCCTCTTTTCCTCTAACATGTATATGAGGAATTCAGACAAATCTGCCTCATTGGTCGTCTTTTCAAAGGATTCTTTCATTGGATGTTATATTTATGGAATAGCTGTTACTTTAAAAACAGACACTATTTGAAAAGGAATTGCAAGTTTTACCTGACTATAAAAAAGGTCTCTAGAAAAATGGATCATCCATAGAGAGAAAACAGTAATAGCATATTCCTTTGCCTCATTACAGACATTTGCATTCTATGTGTGGAAAACAATAGTCTAAGATTAAAAATCCCCACAAGCTCCAAGTCACCTCAGTGATCTGATTTCCAGACGTTTTCATGTTTATATTTACACTGAGGAAATGCCTGAAAATATCAATGCCTTTGAAAATTAGATCACTTGGGAGACTCAACTTGCTTATTGAATTTATTCTTTATGAAGACTTAACAGAGCTGCTTTTTATTTTTCCCTGCTTAATAAGCTCTTATTTCATCCTTATTCAGTTTCCTTCAATCTTTTTTCTTCTCTTCCCTTTACAATTCAACTATCACCTATCTGTATTTCCATTTTTCTCCTTTTTTTGCTATTTTATTGAAAAAATGTTTGTATTCCTATTTTTGTATGAGGAAGTTTTTTGGGTATAAGAATGGTATGTAGATGTGCAAATAGGGACCAATTATTATAAAGTGTGACCAGCAATTTTAATCAGTAGTTACTATATTTTTGTTGCTTTGTTCTTTTATGGATTTTATATATGTTTCTATATAATACACAAGCTAACTCATGCACAAATTTATTGAGAGAAGTAAATCTCCAGGACTAGTTGGCAGCCTTAGTTTTACAAGACTATGAAGTTGGGTAGTATATGGGATTTTTTTTAGTTTATGGAGTTTTCCCTCTCTTTACTCTTTCTTTTTTGAGGAGGGAATAAGATTGCCTTGAATTGAAGTTTTCTGATAAGAGTTTCTGGAGGAAAATAACTGTAGAATCACACATAGTATATTACAATGTCAGAATTACAAGGGGCCTCATCACTACAATCATATTACTTTCATTATTGGAGCTATCAACAAATGCCTATGGGATCATCTCTCTTTCTAATAAATATGGTGTTTACCTCAGAGTTTTATATTGTGGAAGCAACTCTCCATTGAGTTTTTGAACTCTGTGGGCATTGTCAATGAATGTGGAAATACTAGATTTTTTCATTTTTAAAGATTTAACCTAGAAGTAATGACTCCCCCTTTCCCTATTTGTGTTAATAGATTAAGTAATAAACTAGTGTTCTCCTTTTCTTTTTGTCTTCTTGCTCATTGGCCTTCTATTTTTCAGACTATTCTGTTCCTTTTAGAATTATAATGCTTACATCTAATAAGAAAGTATTTGTAGAGTCATGTTATTCTTTTCTCACAAAAGCTCCTATTTTCTTAAAATCTAAAGTTTCAGTTCTTTTCTGCCAAAAAAAGACCAGTAACTTTCAGTAAAGGCTAATGATTCTAAATTTAAACATTTTTTGTTAATTTGGAAATGTTATTTGTTTTGTGAGCCACTGCTATTAGGCAGATAGTTGAGGCTTCAAGGGCAAGAAGTATTTACTTAGTTTCTCAGTTGCTAGTTGTTGCTGAGGAAAACATTTGCAAGAAATAAATATAGACTGATCTCAGATACATATTCCTGAGCAAATATATTTTTAATTTGATTACCTATTTTGGAAAGTTGGGATAATCATAATTAATTTTGATATTACTGTGGATAATTAAAATGTTAAGGATTCTACATTAATTCTGTCACTACTCTCTTTTTTCCAGGTTGTCTATTTCTGCTGTAGTGATGTCCTATCTTCAAAATCCTCAGCCTATGTCTCCTCCTTGGTGAAAACACTTTTCTTTAAAACTCATCTTCCCAGTAGATAGGTTATCCAGTTCAGAGTGAAAGGTTTTCTTATACAACATAAATTTAATTGCACAGGTATATCATTGCAACATATTGGGAATATTTACTTTGTTATATCAATAAAGTAATTATTGTTAAATACGCATTGGCTACCTTGCCAAATTTTCTTAACATGTTAAGAATGCATCTTATTTGATTGCCAGTATAACTCGGAGCCAAGCCAATATAAACAAAGAATTATCAGTGTATTTCCTGGACCCTTTCTATGAAGGGTCTGCTTCAAAAAAAAAAAAAGAATGAGTGTGATCCAGAAATGTTTATCATCAATAAACATATTTTAAAAATTGTTACTTGAAGCTAATTAACATACAATAGAAATAATGTCTTGGAAAATATAAAGCTTTATGTATCGATAGAAGTAGGCAGCTTTCCACATAGCTTTTAATCAAAATCGCATGTTGTAGAGGCATGTACTATTTTTTTAATTTCTAGCACTATTATTTATGAGATATATGAGATAAAGATCTTTCCAAGTACAATTTTAAAAACGTACCCTCAGTTATATCAAGAATTGGATAAATCCAGAGAGAATTGTATCCATTTGCTATGCAGCACAATTATTTTTTTGTAGGGACATCTAATTTGCATTCTCTTCATTGGTATGCTTTGTATAAAAGGGTTCAAATTTGTATTAGAAAACAGGCATAGAATAGAGATTTCTCTATTTCTCTATAAAATTAATTTCTGAAAAATTAATTATAAGTATCTTTACTCATGGACTCAAGAATTTTTTTGTTCTCAAACAAGAATGTGAAGTGAAAGAGTGACGGCTTTAAGCCTTTTGGTTGCTTCAAAGCAGTGTTCTTTGGCTAACTTCCAAATACTGGATTGCATCTGGTGATTCATGAGCGCTCCCATCTCTCTCTTTCCCCTTCCCACTCCATGCCTGCAGCTTTCCTACTTCCAGGCAACTCTAAATAGCCTGAGGAAATGGCACAGCTGGGATATTGAGGAAAGGGGTACCATGTCAGGATGGAGAATGCATGGTCTGGCATCCAGTAGGAAGGAAGCCTGGCCTGAATGTCTGGTGAATGGGGAGGACTATCTGTTCTTTATTGGTGTATCCTATATGTTGATAACAGATCATAAGGAACAAAATTAGATTATATTGAGCACATCTGCAAAATATTTTTTGAGAATTTTAAGTTCAGCTAGATACTGTGCACTTTCTTCTTTCTTGAGGATTTCTATTCAGATCCATTTTAATATGGATTCATTCTGGAATGCTAACTGACTGCAGCCAGTCACCGCATTGTCACAAATGCAGCTTGTCTCTGTCGCTTGGGAAATGGGCATTTCCTCCTTTCAAACTACTAAAAGTGTCTCAGCAAGAAGAAAAGGAGGTACAATCTTTAGAGCTCTATTATGCTCACGGTTCTCCAGGACAACTGAGCATTTTTTTTTTCAACTTTGTGAGGCTTGTTTATGGGTGGGGTGGTGGTAATTCTCACAGTATGCATTGTGTTGACAGAGCTAGGAATTGGCATTTTGTTCGAAAGTAAAGCTGTGTGATGCATTGTTTTTCTTTCTGTGCTGCCAGAGGCCACCTACAGTTTTGTCCTAAATTGCTCCCGTGCAGTGTAATGTTTTGAATGGGCTAATGAAGGGGGGGAGGGAGAGAACTATGTTAAGGGGCAAGATGTTTTGCAATGAGTATACAGATGGCGGGGCAGGGGGGAGGGAGGGGGAAAGCAAAGATAAACCATGTCCCTGCCTGAATGCTCACCCATCTGTTTTCAATAAAGTTATTTCCTTTCTGGCCTATGGATTATCCTGTGCCTTTAAGAGACAAGCGCCCACCCACCCCTTCTTCCCATCCCCAATCTATTTTGGCTTGCTGCTGTTTTCATTTCCGCTTTCCTGTTCCGCATCTGGTGCCAGGAAATTCCCCACTTCCGCACTTGCTGGCCAGGAGACGGGGGTGGATCGGAGGTTGCCGCGTAGTCAGTGCGGAATGCAGCCGGAGGGGGTATCAGCATCTCCTTTTAATCACTCACCACCCAGACGGCTTAATGAAGCTGAGTTGGAGTGCATTCATCCACCCTGACATAGATTTCCTCAGTTTCTTAGCTAGGTTGTGGAGCAGGTGGCCGAACAGCTAGATTTAGGCATCGTTTAATTTTGTTGATGCGGAAGGAGCCAGGAAAAAGCTCTTCAGCCTTTGCACATACATATCTGTGTTTGCTTAAATCCCAGCTCCTGTTCATACATCGCTCGGGGAGGCTAATCTGTAGCTCAGCAACAAAGGTACTGCTATGGCACACAAACATTGCGCCATAGCAGCTAAGGGCTAAGTTTAAATGATGTGGCAAATCGTTGTCATATTCAAGAACTTACAGTAAATCAAGACAAAGTGTTGGGAGTTTTAATTCTGCCCAGTAACTTTCTCTGTTATGCTTTAATCTCACATGTTTGGATGGTAAAGAAAAATCTGCATTTGTAGTGACATTGGTTGATGCCATTTTGAGCTGGGAGATTTTTCTGCCCAGTCTCAAGAATGGCCCTGAAATAAGTGAGGGCATATAGTTAATATACTGTGTAGCATTACTAAGGATTGTTCTGTTTGATTGTAGGGAGAGAACTGTGTCTAATATACGTAATTCAAGGAAGCAGGACATTTCTGGCCCCCACTGTAGATGAATCCCTTCCCTTCCGCTTCCCTTTCCCCTTCCTGTTCCCCTCTCTCAAATAGAATAGTGCATGCATCCTGTTTGATAACTGCAGTCTGAACTTTAGTACAGATGGTAGATCTTTGCCCAGCAGGACTTTCTGAACAAAGTTATGTTCTCATCTAAAACACCATAATTTGGAGGTGGATTACTAACCTGTCAATCAAGAAGGCCTAGTGTGACTAGCTAGCTAATTAATTAACCAATTACATCTAGCTTTTCATCCAGAAGAGAGACTATGTATACATAGTCTCCCTCTGGCTTCCCCTGCCCCCATCAACAATAACCAAGAGATAGGTTGGACTGTGAGAAAGCCCCCAAATCACCCTGTAATTTTACATGACTGATATTTTAACCCTGCCACTACTGCCTCCACATAGTATTTTAACTGATGCTGTCACATATTACTTAATGTGAAATGCTGCTGTTGAATATAGGAAAGTATGCCAGATAAACAGAGTACTGTTACAATAATGAAAGGCAGTTTGGTGTAGCGGTTAAGTATTCTGCAAACCAGAGGATTGTGAGTTCTAGTTCTACCATAGACATAAAGCCAGTTGGGGAACATGGGCCAGTCATTCAATCTCAGCCCTAAGAAGCAGGCAATGGCAAACTTCTGAAATCTTGCCAAGAAAGTTGCAGGAATTTATCCAGTCGGTCACAATGACTCAAAAACTGACTTGAAGGCATACACATTAAAATAATACCTCTGTTTTATAGTTAGAGGGGCATGGCAAAATATTTTAGGAGGGAGCAACCATTGTTAAGAGCTGCCATTGTTTTCTTCATTTTATTAATTTGTTTGTTTGTTTGTTTAAATTTATATACCGCCCCCTCTCCCAAGGGACTCGGGGCGGTGTACAGCGAATAAAAACACACATAAGAAAATCTAAAAAACCAATTAAAATAATTAGATGAGGCTGATAATTTAAAAACGTTACAATTAAGAGTTAAGATGAATTAGGTTAAAATTATAAAATTTAAAATTACCACTAACACATTAAAATAACCCTGAGGTATCAGGCCAGTCCAGCTAGCTGGAAGAGATGGGTTTTCAGCACACATCGGAAAGCTTGGAGGTCAGTAATGGTCCGAATCTCAGGGGGGAGTTCGTTCCATAAGGAGGGCGCAGCCACAGAGAAGGCTCGCATCCTCGGGGCCATCAGACGACATCGGCCTGATGGTGGCACCCCGAGGAGGCCTGCCCTGTGGGAACGTACTGGTCGGTTGGAGGTTGATGGTGGCAACAGGCGGTCCCGTAAATACCTGGGTCCCAAGCCATGGAGCACTTTAAAGGTAAGTACCAACACATTGAATCGCACCTGGAAGGCCACAGGAAGCCAGTGCAGCTCGCGCAGGAAAGATGTAATATGGGAGCTCCGAGAAGCTCCCATAATTGCACGCGCGGCCGCATTCTGCACTAACTGCAGCCTCCGGATGCTCTTCAAGGGGAGCCCCATGTAGAGAGCATTGGCATAGTCCAGACGGGAGGTTACAAGGGCAGAAGTGACTGTGCGAAGAGCGCCCTGATCCAGAAAGGGCCGCAACTAGGCGATCCTTCGGACCTGACAAAAAGCCCCCCTGGAGACGGCTGCAATATGTTCCTCCAATGACAGCCATACATCCAGGAGGACACCCAAGTTGCAAGCCCTCTCCGTGGGGGACAACATTTCGTTCCCCATGGCCAGCGATAAGCAATTCCTGAAAGCATCCCAGGATCAGAAAAGAGGCAGTTGTTTTAAATAGTGGCAGGCAGTACTACATTTGTACTGTACATGTCCTGAAGCATCTCTTTTAAATCAAATCTGAGACATTGCACACCCCTACTTTTTCACATGCACAATTTCACATTCTATACAACAGACTTCTCCGTATACACACAGCACCTCAGGTTATCTCTTTCATATAAATTCCATATATTTGAATAAAGTATGTTTTTGTTTCAGGAATACTGGTAGCATGTCTTTGGTGAGCAACTACTGGAGTTATGCTAAATAGCCATTTTGAGAAGGAATGAGGTTGAGACCACAGTTTATTCCTTGATGCTAGTGATATATTTTGCTACCCAAGCTTTTTATCTCTTGCTTCAAATTTAAGAGATTTTCAGTAACTTTCTCTTTGTTAAAAAAAGTGTTGGTCTTTGAAATAAACCCAGTAAGATTCCATGCAATTAAAGTCAGATGTACATAAAGAGACATAGGTTCATTTATGTTGTTTTGAGAGGCAAAAATGGCATGGGTTTTACCTTCTATGAATGTAGAAAAGAAAGTAAACTATTTTTTGTGTGATTCCTTTGGATAGGAAAATCATTTGGTGACCAGAGGTATAACAGAGCTTTGCAGGTGCTGTTGCTTTCCAAGAAGTCAGTAGCTCAAGGATAATGATTGAATGAGGAAAAATGTTGGTTGGCTATTCATAGCAGGCAAATTTACTAGTTTCTAGAATAGGATACAGTTTATTAGGAGATGAACACTAAATATGCGCTGAGGGGAGACCAAACAAAAGACAACTTAAGCGCTGATTATCATGTTTATTAGTGGTTTTGACCAAGATATTCCTTTTTCTTCAGAACTTGCACTGCCTTGCAGATCTCACTAAATTTCCTCAGTAGTAATCAAGGATAAGGTTTTACCAGCCATCCTGCTATTTTAACCTGACCAGCATGCCATGAGAAAATTTGCAAAGGCCATCCTGCTGAAATGAGGTATAAGGAGTTGCCAAAGTGTTCTAAAGACTCCTCCCTAATACTGCACCCATGAGATCCAACATGTGTAGTCAGACAGTGGGAGGAACAAAAGATGAATCTGTGGGAGGATAAATGGTCTCAGAAGTCTTGAGGCAACAAGCGCATCACCTAAGGTGGAAAAGAAAGCCCAGTCTAATCAAAGTACTTTATATCATTCTTACACTCCATGCCTCTAGAGAAATCATAGAGTTCCCATGGAATCAGGAACACAATTTGGGCAAGAAGGAATTAAGAACCCTTTCACCTCACATAGTTTTAGTGCATAACTTTTCCCGTGTAACTCAATCTGACGGTGTCAGCAGGCATCACAACCTGACAAAAAGGCCCCTGAGAAATCTTGAGTGATTATTCAAGATTGAACTACCTTCAAAAGAGGAGGCAACCTACTTATATTTCTTTTCTTTGGCTTTTAAGATTTTTTTTCAACCTTTTCTAGATCTCACCCTGCTTATAATGCTTTATCCCAGCACAGTATGACAAACTGTCCAAGGCTAGAATGCCATACATCTGTTAAAAATATGAGATATAGATAGAGAAATACTGTGTTGATCCCATCTATTTTCTAAAAAGAAGATCCAGAAATAAAAACTTGAAATTTCTTTTTTTTAAATTTTACACCAAAGTATGGTTAAATAATGACACAAATCCTGTCTGTACCCAAAGGTTAGTTCCCTCAAAAGAACTGGCTCACTCATTAATCTGGAATCAGTTCCAAAAGAGTCTGGTTCCAAATCAAATATTGAAGACTTGTAAACAAGCTTTGGGTGCAGAATATCAACCATTTCAGCCTGTGACTTAAAAAAAGGACAACAATTTTGTACTTTGCTTCAAGTTAGCTTAAGTTGTTACAAACTAATTGGTTGCAGCAAAAATAAATATCAAAACTGCATAAATTACAAACTCTGGAAATATTGAATAAAGAATCATGAAACATGCAGGGGAAAAGGAACTTTCCCTCATTCTGCTAGCTGCTTCATGATTGGATAACTTTGCTAGATACAAAATATGTTTAGAAGTCATAGAAAATAATGGCATAATGGCAAAAAGCTTTGCTTTTTGTTCTGCTTCAGCTTTACATCATTAGAAGTTACGGTACTTGGTAAATTTAACTGCATGTCTACCAGTTATTACTGTAAAGGTTAAACTAAAGCTCATAGACAATAGGTATCACTTATATCCTTAAAAAAATAGTCCGAAACCAAGCTCCTTCTCTACTCTTCCATCTAGTTTTTGTTGCTTTCTTTTTGGAAGGTGGGTGGGAAGATGACAACATCAGGAATCCTAGCTTCTAGCATAACCTGCTCTAGCTGTTAGCTTATGCAGCCTGTCTACCAAGCAGTTTCCCATGGGTACTAATTATTCTGAGGTGGGGCCCATAATTGCCTTGGTTGGAGCAATTTAATGAGGCTGTCTGGCTGCTCCCTGCCCATGATCATATTCAATAGAAATTCCACATGCTAAGGAGTGTTGTAATTGTAGGATCCCTGTCTTCTCCAACAGTGAGGCAGTGCACAAGCAGAATGGTAAAGGCATACCTACTTAAGGGAGACTGGCTAAACAAAAGCAACTCCTTTGAGTGACATGCCTTTTATGCAACTTTCCAACTCTACTGGTGTAGGTGTCATGAGAAGTAAGAATTGAGGGATAAAGAGATAGCCTATGCTCCCAAAAAAAAAAAAAAAAACGGAATTCTAAAGATAAGGAAGATGGGAGAGGGCAATTTAGACTGAGTTTTGTTGGTTAAAACGGATGGAAAGAAGGAAATTAATGAAGGATTTCATCCTCCAGCCAAAGTGTGGGCGGACTAGTTAGTGCTAGAACTTGTGTTCATTTGCCAGCTTTGTAACCAGAACACACCTCTTTCTTTACATCCATTAAAGTAACCCAAGGATTCTGAAACAGCTGGTACTAATATAAACCTACTGTGTGTGCAGATGCAGAGACACATGTTCCACTTTGTACGTCCAGTTAATGCATATGAAAGTCTTTCCTTAATGCCTGTCTGAGAATTGCTGCAAACAGTTTCTTTCCTTCTATTTTGATGCAAAAGTGTTTTTCCTCTGAGTTACATTTACATTTTTAAACTAGAGAATGCTGGGCATTCTTTCTCTTGCCACTGTTTAATAACATCTCAGGAAATTCTGTGAAAAGAGAAAAGTAAAATTCCATATCAGTGTTTAATCAAGTTTAATCAGTATTTAATCAAGTAAAAATCCATATCAGTGTTTAATCAGAATTACCTGATCCAAGAAGAGTGGTTACCAGACTCCAAAATATCATCCAGTAGAAGACATATGTGTTTATGGGGCTGCCGCTTTCTCATAGTCCATGAGAACATAGGAACTTCAGCAGGTGCCGGATGCAGCCTGGCTGGTGGCAAGGCAGAACAAGCCATCCGCTCCAGTATCCTGTCTCCAGTAGTAGATGGTGCACAGGAAACCACCCTGATTGCATTTAGCATGCCAAACTTTCCTCACTGTGCAGCCCCACATCCTCACTTAAGGGTGTCTGTGTGAGGGGGAGAGGGAGAAAGAGAGATGGGGGGGGGGTTTCCTGTGCTTCAGACTGTGCCTTAAAGGGGAGGGAATTCAGATTCCTGGCAGAGAGACATTCTGTGTGTGTGGGAGCCTTTAGTTCTGCTGCCTTTGTTCTGCTGGAGATATGCTTGGGGCATTATCAAAGACCCTTCTATCTATTCACAGAAGGAGTGTCTTGCACAGGCAAATGGCATGACAGGGCTCCTAGGTGCAATGCAGAATTGTCTAGGCTGTCAGGATTTCCCTCAAACATAAAGGAGCTAGGAATGCAAAAATACCGGCATTCACAGTAATCTTAACAATAAATGCAAACTACAGTTATATTGCATACTAGGGAAAAGAGAGAAATGTGTAATTTCTAAAGCTCCAGTTCTTTGCATTCTAACAAAAGCAAGACCAGACAAACATTCTACTCAGATTACATGACAGACAATGACAGTGACATGGGCAAATGATCCACTGCTGGGACACAGGGTATTTTGGCCTTTGAGCTTGGAGGGAGCAACTTTTTGCTGAAAAAAATCATGATCCAAACTAGCATTTACTCTTCAAGATTCAAAGCAGGGAGAGGTCTTTCCTCATATTTCTAGCACCCATAAATATTAAATAATGCTAAGTAGCATATGTATTTAGGAACCTTGAGGACCCCTGTGGCGGTGCCTTATAATTTTCAGAAGAACATAATTAAACTCATATAATAAAAGAAATGCTTGTCATTCTAATAAAATAATATATAAAGAGGAAAAGAGCGCATATTTCAATCACTTAAAAAATCCTATCTCTACCAAAAAAGAAAATTGAAGGCAGTATTGAAAGACAAGCATAGAAAAATCTTTATTATCTACACTCAAAATGGAAAGCTTACAGCTTTTTAACAAAACAACAAAAACTACATGTCAGAAAGCATGCCTGATCTTGACCCTGAGAAAGATTTTCATGCACCCTTTCCCACTTACACACTGAAGTTGTTAACAATGAGTCCTAGACCTGGCACTGTGTTACCAGTGGTACAAAGATTAGTGTGGTAGGTATCTAGGGAGATTCTCAGTCATCCAGGTCATGGTTGTTCCAAAGGTGCTTTTTCAAAAAGCAACTGGTCTTTGATTTTCCTTGAAGATGTTTCATTTCTCGTCCAAGAAGCTTCTTCCATTCAGTTGGATGAGAAGCAAAATGTCTTCAAGGAAAAATAAAGTCCAGTTGCCTTTGGAAAAAAAACACCTTTGGGATTAGTGTGATAGATAATATCATGGGAATTCTACCATTGGTAAAGAAAGGCCAAGGAATCAGATCCAACATTCTTTCATTGATCCATATGTATGTGTGAGTGAAATTACCGTATGGCAGGGGTAGGGAACCTTGGCTCTTTCATGACTCATGGACTTCAACTCCCAGAATTCCTGAGACAGCACCTCTTGC
>JAEANM010009955.1:0-16071 GCA_017656035.1 Myanophis thanlyinensis
GAGCGAGTCACCCTAAACAGGGCGGCCGGGCGGTTTTCCACAGACGCAATAAGGGCGGAGAGATAGGAACATCTCTCTGTCCTTATCGCCACTAAGTACGTCCTAATGTGGGATCGTAAAAGTGTTCGGTCAGACTCAGAGTGGCTAGCCCTCCAAAGTTTGTCAGTTATGTTGACTTGGATTTAATAAAACTCTTCTCCAAATGGACTACTAAGATTTTACAATACTGTTGTATGAATTGACTCAGCATTTCACATTTTTAAATTGATATACTTGTTCGTGGATACAACCATTGAAAGTCTTTCTTCGGATAAAAGTACATGAGTATGGCAGCTGTAAAAGTAGCCAGGACAAGGAAGTAATAAGGATTACTTGAGCGAGATAAGCAATAAAAATGTCATTGAAATAATATGTACTAAATTCAATTGTAGGATATTTGTAGCAAACCTGACCAAAGCCAAAGAAACTCGAGCTTTTAATCTCTCGCTCTCACACACAGGAAGCACCAAAGATGCCTAATGGGATGTATGATGGTAGTGCCCTAATCCGAGCTTCTGGGAAACTACTACTGCTTCAGAAAATGTTAAAGAATCTCAAGGAAGGAGGCCACAGGGTGCTGATATTCTCCCAGGTAACTGAAAGGAACAGTATTCTCCTTTTATTAGGAGTAGTTACATGTCACAGAAACTGTTCACTTGCTTATGGATTAGCAATATGTTTTCTACTGATTCCATTTATTTTTTTGTACTTTATAGATGACTAAGATGTTGGATCTATTGGAAGACTTTCTGGAACATGAAGGGTATAAATATGAGAGAATTGATGGTGGAATTACAGGAAATATGCGTCAAGAAGCTATTGATCGCTTCAATGGTATGAATATGATGGGTACACCCAACAAATTTACTTACCTTGGCAGGAGCTGTGACTCTCTTGCATCTTCCTCCTCTTCACTAGCTAATATCTCTAAAGCTAATCGGGGACTGGTTAGATAAGCTTTGAAGGTGAAATGGATATTTCAAATGATTGACAATTGATGACGTCTCATTTCTTTTCTCTAGCTCCTGGTGCCCCGCAGTTTTGTTTTTTACTTTCCACTAGAGCTGGAGGCCTTGGTATTAACCTTGCCACTGCAGACACAGTAATAATATATGACTCTGACTGGAATCCACACAATGACATCCAGGTGAATTAGAGTAGTAAAACAAAAATTTCCAAGATTCAATCTTGGAAAATAATGTATTTAAGGGAGAATGCTGGAGGAATTAGGTAAAAACATAGTTTGAGAGAATACAGGCTGATTTAATGAATATCTGAAAGTCTTTTTTTTGGGGGGGGGGTCTCCCTTTTTTTCCTGCCAGGCTTTTAGTCGTGCTCACCGAATTGGGCAAAACAAGAAAGTGATGATTTATCGCTTTGTCACACGAGCCTCTGTAGAAGAGCGAATCACACAAGTGGCCAAGAAAAAAATGATGCTCACACATCTTGTAGTAAGACCAGGATTGGGCTCCAAGACTGGTTCTATGTCCAAACAAGAGCTGGATGACATCCTTAAATTTGGTACTGAAGAGCTTTTCAAAGATGAAGCTACCGAGGGTGGTAAGAATCTATGCAGTGTAACACAAAGTAAGTGATTTACTTTCCCTCATTTGCTTTTTTGTTTTGTCCCTTCTTATCTACTAAACGATTCCTCTTACAGGGGATAATAAGGAAGGTGAGGATAGCAGTGTCATCCATTATGATGATAAGGCAATTGAACGACTTTTGGATAGAAACCAGGATGAGACAGAGGATGCAGAACTTCAGGGTATGAATGAGTACCTGAGTTCCTTCAAAGTAGCCCAATATGTGGTGCGTGAAGAAGAAATGGGGGTAAGCGAATTGACTGGCTCTTGCGAGATGGTTTTTTTTTTCCAAAGTGGTTCTTGATAAAAGGTTCACATTAAATTGGCAATTAAAAACTTCTTTACTAGGAAACGCTGAAAACAGGGAGACTTGTTTCCCTTATAAACATGGATAATACTGAGCTATTGTTACCTTCTAATGTCACGGTAGGAGGAAGAAGAGGTTGAACGTGAGATTATCAAGCAAGAAGAATCGGTGGATCCAGACTATTGGGAAAAACTCCTTCGTCATCATTATGAGCAGCAGCAGGAAGACTTGGCTAGGAATCTAGGCAAGGGCAAGCGCATTCGTAAACAAGTCAACTACAATGATGGCTCACAAGAAGACAGAGGTGTGTGATGAACAAGTGAAAATGAATATTATGGTTTGAAGGTAGTCTTTTTCAGAGAATTTTCACAGCCTTTTTGTTTCCCCCAGACTGGCAAGATGACCAATCAGATAATCAGTCTGACTATTCTGTTGCCTCCGAAGAAGGTGATGAAGATTTTGATGAGAGGTCGGAAGGTAAATTTTGATGCAGATTCGGGCACTGCTTTCTTTCAATTTGAAAAAAACAGTATTATTGCTAAAACCCCGGCGACAATATAGGTGTTTAGAGAGATTAGAAATACTCAGTTTCTCAGTCCTGAAGCTCATTAGGTCACTTGTTGTACTTCTGCCTAAAATATCTGAGGGTGAAGTTTAAAAAAGAGGGGCAGGGAATACACTGTACAGTTCCTTCCTTAGAAGAAAAGTAGAGTATAAATTGAAAGAAAGTATTAAATAAGACATGCATTCTTCATATGCTTTCTGTGTTCAGTAAAAATATATCATACTCTAGTCCTGTGGCTTAAATTGTGCTTGTTCACTGACCCGCCCTTTCATTTTCTCAGCTGCACGGCGACCTAGTCGCAAAGGCCTAAGGAATGACAAAGACAAGCCATTGCCCCCACTCCTTGCCCGTGTGGGAGGAAACATAGAGGTAACATATATAATTATATTATATATGAGAATATTATGAAAAAGTGTTCTACTAAAGTGTTCTAAGCATACTAATTCAACCCTACATGGGATGCTTAAACATACAGACATGTTACCATTACATCTAAATACTTTTCCCTGAATCTATTTCCTGTAACAGGTATTGGGCTTTAACGCTCGACAGCGGAAGGCCTTTCTTAATGCCATCATGCGCTATGGGATGCCACCTCAGGATGCCTTTACTACTCAGTGGCTGGTCCGAGATCTCCGTGGCAAATCAGAAAAGGAGTTCAAGTGAGTTTGTGCAAGAACAGAGAAATCTCTTGAAAGTTCAGGAGAAGAGAAATCCAATGAATGCCAACTGTGCTTCTATGCATGTAAGGAAGAGCAGTATTAGAATTTGGCAAGTACTTCCTCATGTGTATACAAAAGAGCCAAGTTGATGTAGGCAGAATAGTGGTGTCAGCTGCTCAAGCTCTTCCGTGTTAATTTATTTGGCTGTTGCAGGCAAATAGTCCTGATGTAAGTGTGGGTCTGTTCCGGAGTGATTATTATTACTATCAATATTTCTCCTCTTTGCTTTTGGCAGGGCCTATGTCTCTCTCTTCATGCGTCACTTGTGTGAACCAGGAGCAGATGGTGCAGAAACATTTGCTGATGGGGTCCCCCGTGAGGGTTTGTCCCGACAACATGTTCTCACACGAATAGGGGTCATGTCACTCATACGCAAGAAGGTGAGTTCTAAAATGCAGTTTCCATCTATGCTACAGTTTACAAGAAAATATTTTAAAAGGCCTTCTAATCCTTCATACATATATGATACACTGATTAGTGGATCTTCTTGCCTTCTGAACTCACTGGAGTTCAGGAACTTAGATGCTGATATTCTTCATATGTTACGATTTTTAAAAAAGAGTTATATGTTTTCTTATTTTTTTTTTCCACCTAAGGTACAAGAATTTGAACATGTGAATGGACGCTGGAGTATGCCAGAACTTGCAGAGATAGAGGAGAACAAAAAGCTTTTGCAGCCAAGTTCGCCTTCCCCCAAAACCCCAACTCCTTCTACACCAGGAGATACTCAGCCTAATACTCCTGCACCTGTTCCTTCTTTAGGTGAGTTAATAATATCTTCAAGAAAGAGCAGTCCAGCTTTCAATTTCTGCTCCTCCTGCCAAAACTGTGGTAGAGCGCTTGTGGCTGGACGTAAATAAAACACTCTTACATTAGGAGGGCTTCTTCAAGTGTTGAACTGCCCTCAAAGGCACAAGAGAACATCCAGGTAGAATATTTATATCAGAATAAAATTACTTCAAAAGTTGAGTGACTATAGAGGTCAGGTATGGAGAAACGTCAATCTTCTGAAAAGTTTGTACTGATTATAGAAGAGGGAGTGAAGGTAGAAGATGGAATCGCTACCAAGGATCAAGTGGAGCCCATAGAATCAGAGAAGGAGATCAGTCCTGCAGTTGCTGCTTCTGTTGAAAATGAAGTTCCAGTTGAGGTGAGTGCCTGCCAGAGGTTTATTTATATCATAAAAAATAACTTTCTCCTAATGTTTTATTGCTGTTAAAAATGCTGTAAGTACTGCTCAGTTTGGGCCTAATCTCTCCAACTTTGAAGATGGAAAAACTGCATCTTTACCTACGATTGCACAGCTATCCCTTGCAGCTATAGCAGGGCCTTGTTTGATTTAGGAAGAGAACTGCTGCTATAAGTGTCCCTGCATGCTCAGAAGTAATTTTTGGCTTTGAATCCAAAGCTTCACAAAACCCTTTTAGAATAGCAAAATACATAGGTGTGTTCTTTATTGTATGCAATTAATAATTTAAAATCGTAAGAGAACTTCCTTCTGTTATTAGACATGCTATGAACTTTGTTAATGGGGACTGGTTTTACTTTCTGACATTCTTGGTGACTAAATGTTCTGCTTACTCTTCTCCCATGTAGCAGGCCCCATCTTCAACAGAGACCAACTCACAAGAGGTAAAATCTCCTATAAATACCGTAGAAGCTGAAGAGAAGAAACCAGATGACCTGGAAGTAAAAGAGGAGCCAATGGAAACAGAAAGTAAAGGTATGGTTGTAGTTCCTGAGTATGTGTCATATTCCACAGATGAATGAAATTTGTAGAGCTTGGGAGTTCTTGGTGTAAATGGAAGCTCCTAAGGCTAACAAGGTTAACCTGGATTGAGACTGTGCAGTTTTGTTAGAGGCACCCAAGGCAACTATTTATACAAATGTTTCCCTCTATAGCCGATATGGAGAAAGTGGAAGAAAAGACACCCGCGGAGCCACCTGCCGAACCTCCCACAATTAATCTTGATGAGAAAGGCAAGAGTGCTATTTATTGTACCTTTCATCCAGCCAATAAAATAAGTTTCTAGACAAAGGCTAGAGTATGTTTGGAATGTTAAGATGGAATCATTGGTAATTATGGTCTAATTATTCTCGTTTCAGAAGAAAAAAAGGAAGATGAGAAGAAAGATATAGTGATGCTGCAAAATGGGGAAACACTTAAAGATCCGGCTGACGATCGGCACAAGAAAGCCATAAAACAACGGTTCATGTTCAACATTGCAGATGGCGGCTTCACTGGTACTAACTGACAATGAGGATAGATGTTTTCTGGGAGCTTTTTTTTTTTTTTTTTTTACTCAATTGTAAACTCTTTGTCTTTTTACTTCCTCACAGAGTTGCACTCCTTGTGGCAAAACGAAGAGCGAGCAGCTACTGTTACCAAGAAGACATATGAGATCTGGCACCGGCGCCATGACTACTGGCTCTTGGCAGGAATTATAAAGTATCCTTTTCTGTATGTCTATGGAGACTCTCAGTCATCCAGCTCATGGTTATCCCAAAGGTGCTGTTTCAAGATTGGAACTGGATTTCTGGTTTTTCTTTGAAGACGCTTTTCTTCTCATCCAAGAAGCTTCTTAAATCAACTGAAGAAGCTTCTTGGATGAGAAATGAAACTTCTTCAGAAAAACCCAGAAAGTCCAGTTTTCTTTTGAAAAAACACCTTCAGGATAACCTTCCTCTAGGAGCCATGATTAAGAATTTGTCTTAGTCAAGGCAAAACAGTATGATTCTTGGGTTTAAAACAAGTCTGGTATCTGCAGTTGTATCTCTTAACAAGAACAGATTCTGTGCACTGCGGCCTATACATTTGTATTGTATTTAGATGCTTTCTTTAATAATAGAAATGCTTCTTTGCTTCTGGTGGGTTTTCAGATTTCCTGCTTTACTTCATTCTACATTTACAGCTGCTCTCACCAACTTTTGGAGCTTTATTGTGCCCTGTGGCCCAGCGTTTCCTATTACTTATTGGGATCAAATAGATTTCCATTTGCAAGGAGGGCCTGCTCTACCAAAATTTTCAGCAGTGGCTTGGCAGATGAAGTATAAGATGAGGCAACCTGACTGAGTGTGTCCAAAGAAAGGATTTTCCCTGAAAGTCTTCCTTGTGAATAAATTGGATTTCTACTACAATTCCTCAATTGAGCTTGAATCTCACTACTCACTAATTCAAATAAACTGTAATTGTTACTGATTTACCACATTTTCCAGGTTATTTTTTTCCTGAGCTTCTCCACTTATAGTCATGGTTATGCTCGATGGCAAGATATCCAGAATGATTCCCATTACGCCATCCTCAATGAGCCTTTCAAGGGTGAAATGAACAGGGGTAACTTTCTAGAAATAAAGAATAAATTCTTGGCCAGGAGGTTTAAGGTGAGCATTCCTTCTTGGGATACAGGTTCTTTATAAATGTGGCAAATTGTTCATACAAGTTAGATTTTTCTTCAAAAACAAGTCAGCTTTTTTTTCTTTAGGTTTTTTTTTGGGGGGGGATTAAGAACAGGATAGCTGGGTGGATGAATTGAAAGTATCATTGTTCCCTTTTTGGTTTGAAGGGTAAGGGTGGGCTGTAAAGGCAAAACGAATGCCTCCTTGCTTGATTTAAGACACCCTTTTTTCTCCTTAAAAAGTGCCATATAAAAACTGAGGGAAATTTCTTTGATTTTATGTGCAGTTAAATCGGGTGGGGGGTTATATAAAAAGAATGTCTCAAGTTATGAGAATGTTGTTGACCATATGATGAAGCCTAATTCAGCTCATAAAGAACTCGTGATTTTTAAACAATACTCTCCTTAAAATATTCTGTCAAGTTGTTGTCATAGGAATGATTGTTTTGTAACATTTTGACTTTGTATTCATAGTTAGAATTGTACACATGTATTTATTACTTTTATTTTAGTGGTTAGGTTTAAGATTCTGATCCGGGTCACTTTGGGGCAGCAGGAGAAAGAATTAGCTGTGAATTTGTGCCACATGGCCTTGCAATTAAAATTTTGTAATATTTTGTTAAGAGAATTTTGATTGTTCGCTTAGAACCAACAGCATGTAGGTCTTACAAGACATTATAAACGGAATGTAACAAATAGGAATTATAAGCAATATGGATCTTGTACCAAAAACTGAGGACCAACATTGCTTTTTACAGCTGCTGGAACAAGCCCTAGTGATCGAAGAGCAACTACGAAGAGCTGCATATCTAAACATGTCAGAAGATCCATCTCATCCCTCTATGGCTCTTAATACTCGTTTTGCTGAAGTGGAGTGCCTAGCTGAGAGCCATCAGCATCTATCCAAGGAATCTATGGCTGGGAATAAGCCAGCCAATGCAGTGCTTCACAAAGGTGAGGACTGGGGAGACATTACTTGATGAGAATAGGGGTTGAATTGCATGCCACTGGCTCCTTCCCCATCCCCCCTTGTTCCCTTGACACATACTGTTCTGTGCACCACTAAATATGTATCCTTACCTTTTTCTCAAGGGAAGGAGGGCAGCTAGTACTTGAGGAAAGCCCCTGTTTCAGTTCAGGGAAACAAATCAATTTTGAAATGAGTAGGAAAGCTCCCCAAACAACTGGTGGTTTTACAAATGCAAAACAATATAAAAAAATTGTTCCAGGAAATAGAGCAGAAGATGAGATGGATTCCAGGTTAGCCTTTGTGCAAAATTACCCTAGTATTTATATCTATAGAGGAGCATTTTCTCTTCAGTAGATATGGCCCCAGGGTTTCTTTCCTGCATAGGTTGATTTTCTCAATATTTTAAATTCAGTGACATTTCTAATTAGGAAATCGTTGCCATAAAGAAAGTCCTGGCTACATTTTCAAGACAGTTTTTAGTGCTCAGTTTAGGATAATTCATGGGTCTTTTTAAAAAAACAGACACAAAGGCTAATGGGAAAAGGAGAAAGTCCCAACTTATAATGGATATAGAAACTCTACATATCCTGTTAAAATGCCAGGTTTTTGAGATATAAAAAATTAGAATCACTTCAGAATTTTTTCCACCTTTATTATAACATATAAGCTGTACAATTCAATTTTTTAAAAATGAAATCTTTTAGGGGGGAAATAATAAAAAACTTACAATAACATGGTTGCATAAAGATGCACACCCAACTAATACTTTGTTGAAGCACCTTTTGATTTTATGACAGCATCTAGTCTTTTGGGTAGCAGCCTATTGGCATGGCACATCTTACCTTGGGAATTTTTGCCTACTCTTCCTTGCAAAAGTGCCACACATCTGTTAGGTTGCCAGCTCTTTAGGTCACCCCACAGATTTTCAATGGGATTCATTTTCAGTGGGCTCTGATTGGGCCATTCCAAAACTTTAATCTTCTAGTGAAGCCAATATTTTGTTGATTTGGAGATTCAATATTGTAACAGACACCTGAAGGTTTTGTGCCAAGTTTTGCTGATATTTGGAACTGTTAATAATTTCTTCCACCTTGACTAAAGTCCCAGTTCTAGCTGAAGCCACCATCATGCTTCACTGTTGGTATGGTGTATTTTGATGATGTGCATCATTATTTTTGCACCAAAATTCTTTTTGGAATTAATGCCCAGAAGTTCAACTTTGGTCTCATCAGGCCATAATACATTTTCACACATCAATTTGTCAGATATGATGTAGGGTTTTCAAAATGTAGCCGGACTTAGAAAAAGTTTCCATCTTGCCACCCTTCCTCACAGCCCAGACATACAGAGAATACAGTTGTCACATGTAGTACACAACCAGTACTTGACAGGAATTCCTGCAGCTCCTTTAATGTTGCTGCAGCTTCTTGGCAGCCTCTTGAAACAGTTTTCTTATTTTTTAATCAATTTTGGAGGACCATCCAGTTTTTAGTAATGTCACTGTTGTGCCGTATTTTCTCCCATGTTTTGATGACTGTCTTCATTGTGTTTCATGGTTTATCCAATGCCTTGAAAATTTGTTTACACCCTTCTCCTGATTGATACCTTTCAATAGTGAGATTCCTTTTGTAAGCTCTTTGGAAACCATGGCTTTTGCTGTAAGAGGCAACTGAGTAAATGTCAAAGAATCCTACTACAACAGCTGAATTTTATGGATTGATTAGAGTCACTTTAATTGATGGGACATACATACTGATATAAATTTGTACGTTTCCTTAATTACAGTACGTAAATTTCAACTTTTCGTTCTCCTGACCACAAAAGCGATGTTTTTGCAGGGAAGTAAGGTTTTTTCCTGTTTTTATGATAGAACCAATTAGAAAATTATATTGATTACGGTACTCAGAAACAAAAATGATGTTACACTGTGTTACTATTTAATATCAGTTTGAATGAGATTGGTTAATTCTGAACACAGCCACAACCTTACTTATAAGAGTGTGTGAACACTTATGCAGCCACATTCTTCTAGTTTTTGTTATTTATCCCCCTAAAATATTTCAGTTTGTTTAATTTTACAGCTTGTATGTTATATTAAAGGTGGAAAAATTTGAAGTGATTAATCTTGGTCTGATTTTTTTTTATATCTCAAAAATCTGGCACTTTAACCGTGGTGTGTAGACTTTTTATATCCACTTTAAGCGTTCACCCCCTCTTAAAATTAGGGATGTGACCGTGTTCAGAATTGAGCGATTACATTCAAATTGATGTTAAATAAATGCATTAAATTAACTAACCAGTCCCATATAAAATTCAGTTCTAGTAGGAATTTTCTGACATTTACTAGTTGCCTCTTACAGCAAAACCCATGGTCTGCAAAGCGCTTTCAAAGCATCAAAGGGATCTCATTGTTGGAAAGTATCAGTCAGGAGAAGGGTACAAAAAAATTTCCAAGGCACTGGATATACCATGGAGCACAGTGAAGACAGTCATCAACAAGTGGAGAAAGTATGGCACAACAATGACATTACCAAGAACGGGTTGTCCCTCCAAAATTGATGAAAAGATGAGAAGAAAACTGGTCCAGGAGGCTGCCAAGAGGCCTACAGCAACATTAAAAGAGCTGCAGGAATTTCTTGCAAAAACTGGTTGTGTATTACATGTGACAACTATCTCCCGTATTCTTCATATGTCTGGGCTGTGGGGTAGCACAGTGGAACAGAAGCATGTTCTTACAAAGAAAAACATCTAAGCCCAGTTACATTTTACAAAAACATACATCATGTCTCTCAAATGCATGTGGGAAAATGTGTTATGGTCTGATGAGGCTAAAGTGGAATTTTGGGGCCATAATTCCCAAAAGTATGTTTGGCACAAAAAACAATACGATGCGTCACCAAAAGTACATTGTACCCAGAGTGAAGCATTATGCTTTGGGGCTTCTTTTCTTCAGTTGGAACTGGGGCTTTAGTGAAGGTGATGGAAATTATTAATAGCTCCAAATATCAGTCAGTTTTGGCACAAAACCTTCAGGTTTCTTCTAAACTGCTAAAGAGTAATTTCACCTTTCAACATGACAACAACCCAAAATACCTCCAAATTCAAAAAAGGATGGCTTCACTAAAAGAAGATCAAAGGTTTGGAATGGCACAATCAGAGCCCAGGACTGAATCAAATTAAAAATTTGGGGGTGATCTGAAGAGGGCTGTGCACAGGAGATCCCCTCACAATCTGACACACTTGGAGCACTTTTGCAAGGAAGACTAGGCAGAGAGTTCCAAGGCAAGATGTGCCATGCTGATAGGCTGCTGCCCCAAAAGACTGAATGCTGTCCTAAAATCAAAAGATGCTTCAACAAAGTATTAACTTAAAGTGTTAGTTTACAACCACATTATTATAAGTTTTTTATTGTTATTTCCCCCCTAAAAGATTTCAGTTGGTTTTTCAGTTGAATTGTACATATTATATGATTACTATTAAAGGTGGAAAAAATTCTGAAGTGATTTATTTTGGTCTGATTTTTTTTTCTGTCTCAAAAACCTGGCATTTTAACAAGGGGATGTAGACTTTTTATATCTACTATACTTCTTTTGTAGTGGATTCAGGCAACTTGAATATTTCTTTTTCAAATGGCAACAAAAGGAGTGCATCCTTGAAATTCTATTGTGTGCTGCCTAGAACCATCTTGTGAGGGCAGCTACATAAGTGAAATAAATAAAAATTGGAAGTTCCTTCCATAGGAGTGAAAATGCTTATTTCCCCCCTTAATATTACATCAGAAGAAATCAGGGAAGAACCTTTCGAATTTCATTCTCCATTCATCCTTCTCGTCTTTCTCTTATAAATATAGGCAGAAAGAAAGTGTAGAGCATGACAGTTGCTTTTTTCATAGATGCTTATAGATCATACTATTATTGCCACCTAAAAATAAAGGCATGGGTTTGTGTATAAGGCCATGTGCAAATTGTAAAGAAAGAAATTACCTCCTGCAATTTATTGAAGACATGTTTTAACATTGGACTGTCCCAAAAGACAAGAGCTGTGTGATAACCATTACCTCAAAATATCACTGTTGTGAATGTTTTCTTATACACTAATACAACATACAGTGTTAAGGCTAATCTATTCTGAAAATTATACTTCTAAGTTACACATTAAGAACATCTTTGGCACAGTCTGATCTATAGTGATTCAGGAAGGGGAAAAAAGCATCATGGTCTGAATGGCTTTCTGATAAAAATAGAGAAACATGCAATATATGGTTACTCAAGTACAAGCAATTCTAAAGTATAAATAATGTTTCTTTATTGGATTACAGATTCTTCAGGAACCTTCAGAAGTATGTAATAAATGATAAGATTTGCCACCTGTACTAAAAAAAAAAAATTCCAAACCTTGCTGCTTTTCTTTCTTAAGAAGGATAGTAAGCCTATTCAGCATTAGAAATGGACTTAAAGAGATCCAGCTCTGAAGGCTACATACTATTCTGGAAGTTTGTGAACTCTTTTGAATTTTTAAAATGATTGCATAAATATAATGGAATTTGTTCTTCATACAAGTTTTAAAATTAGGTAAAGAGAAGCCCATTGAACTTTTGAAGAAAATAATCCAAAGCTACATATTTGTGTGGGCCAAAAATAGGTGAACCCTTAGAAATATTAGTTCATTTGAAGGGAAAATTAGAGTCAGATGTCTCAGTCAATGGAACGATAATCAGATATAAATGTAGGCCTGCCTTATTTAAAGAACAGCATTCAGAATTCATTGTCAAAGTCTGATCTTCAACACAGTTATGTGGAGGTGTGGCATGGGCTGAATAATTTCTGAAGATCTTCAAAAAGCACCAGGCTGGAAAAAGGTTACAAAACTATTTCCAAAGCATGTGGACTCCACAAATCCACTGTCAGGCAGATCATATACACTTTGAAGCAATTAAGCATCACTGTTGCCCTCCCCAGGAGTAGTCAACTAACCAAGGTCACACCAAGAGCAAGGCATGCAGTACTCTAGAAGGTCTCAAAGAAATCCAAGATAATATCTAAGGAACTGAAGACCTCTCCTGTATTGCTATTAATGTTTAAGAGACCACCATCAGGAAAACTGTGAATAACAATGGTGCACAATGCAAAGATACAAGAAGACCACTAATCTCCCAAATAATATTGCTACCTGTCTACAGCTTGCAACATAAGTCAGAAGGCATTGGAAGAATGTTCTGTGGATAGATGAAATCGAAATCGAAATGTTGGGGCTTGAATGAAAATTGTTGTGTTTGACAAAAGGACAATACTGCATTCCAGCATAAACTTATGCCATCTATGAAATTTGGTGGTAATGGTATCAAGGTTTGGGCCTGCTTTGCTGCTTCTGGATCAGGACAGCTTGCCATCATTGATGAAACTATAAATTCTGAATTGAACCAGTAAATTCTACAAAAAACTATCAGGGTTTCTGCCTGTGAACTGAAGCTCAAGAGAAAATGGGTCCTGTAACAAGACAACAACTCCCAAAGCACACAAGTCATATGACCAAAGAACTGTTAAAGCAGAAGAAAGTTAATGTTTTTGAAACAAATCAAAGTCCTGACCTTCATCCTATAGAAATGTTATGGAAGGATCTGAAGTGGGCAGTTCATATGAGGACGTCCACCAACATCCCTAAGTTGAAACTGTTCTGTAAGGAATAATGAATTAAATTTCTTCCAAGTTGATGTGCAGCATTGATCAATAGTTATCAGACAAGTTTAGTTGCAATTGTTGCTGCCCTATGGGTGGATACCAGTTACCAAACGCAAAGGTTCACATATTTTTGCCACACAAATATGTAGCTTTGTGTCATTTTCTTAAATAAATAAATGAACAAGTATGTTTTTAACATTTGTTAAGTTTAAGTTTCTCTATATAGTTTTAGGACTTGTGTGGAGAACAGATTATATTTTAGATCATATTTACTGTATGTAGAAATAGGAAAATTCAAAAGACTTCATAAACTTCGAAGCACTATTGTAGCTTATTGTCTCTTTCCCCAGCTTCCTGCAAGATTCTGCTAGTTAAAACCAAACCAAACCTAACCAAAAATAAAGGATCACTCTTCAGAAGTTAAGTCACAGAATTTTCTACAATGTTAAAGTACAGACTTTTCTTCATTCTAAAAAGAAACAAAACACTAGATAGAAAGTCTGTAAGTCACCTAAAGCAAATTCTGCATACAGGAATCTTGCTTTTTTTTTTTCCTCAGTGAGCTTGTTTTCTTTCAGACAATTCATTATTCAAACTATTAACATCAGTGCTGGAAGGAAGTGGAGTTTGCTCTCATTTTGCATACTTGCCTTGTCAGTGTTTGTGAGAGTGGTCTTGGTGGTTCTTTGGTTGGACTGTTCGCTGTTAGCTTATTTGGCAGTTCCTTGATGAGGATAGTGTTTGCTTCTTGATTGTTAGTCTTAATTAATCTTAGTATTAACCTCTGCTCCTCTGGGTGCTGATTGCTGGTGAGGCGTTTTGATCTTTCTGTTCCCTTTTTGGTTTGTTGGTTGTTTCTTTTGGTATATAGATGTTGTTTATGTGTATGTACCTGTTGATGTCTGGTTTGTCAAAGTGCCAGGCTTCCAGGCACTCAGGCTTTCTTTTTTCTCTGCGTCTTCTTTGAAAACCTTTCTATTTACAAATATAAATTGCTGTATTCTTTCACATTTATAAACCAGTATTACCAATTTGAACTAATTATCTCTTCAGGCCCCTTATCAATGTTCATTTTTCCTCTTGTGGGAACTCTGCTTATTGGTTCAGCTGAGTGATAATTGCCAAAGATGTTATTGCTATTTCTAATTATCTGCTTGAATCATCTGGTTTTTTTTCTCAACCTAGGGGTTAACATAGGTCTATAAATCAGGTTTCTCCACCAATACACAAACAACTGGAAGCATATTAGTAACATATTTTTAATACTTTCCCTGTCCCTGTGCTCAGTGAAGCTTCTGAGCATAATTCCATATATTTTTGTTCCATAAAAAAGTGGTATTGCAACTCTTCTTGGCTAAGTGCTTTGTCTAAATTGTATGATGTGGATTTAACAATCACAGTGCAAAATGAGCAAAACGAGTGCTAGTTTCAGTGACTCGGGGAACTTCATCAGATGTGGTAAGGATCAGGAACAATAGATACAGGATTTAGAGATGTTTGGCCCAGTTGAGCCTTAGATCAAATACATTATACTCTGTAGCCCATATGTATCCTGATAGAGGCCTTTTAAATTGCACTGGAAACTCTTGGTGGTTGCTTGAATAGTTGGAACATCAGAACAACACACAATTCTTTCAAGTAGATATTTTTGATTATGTCATTGAATACATAGATCTTTGCCATGGTAATACCATAGAATTCACCACAGTTCTTGTCTCCTCTTTTACTAAAAATGTTCCTTATATTTAATTCAAGATACAGAAAAAAAAAATAGGCAGTATACACAAAATGTCACCTTGTTCTTTCCATTGCTTTTATTTCAAAGCTTATTCAGAAAATAGATCAAAGGCGGATATAATCTATAGCAATTAGATTTGGGGAAGGACCCATAATGCTTAAATGTATTTTTCTATTGGCAACTAATTTCTACTTTTAAATCTCCAAGATCAAATATAAAAAGACAAGCAACTACGGTAGCTATTTGGAAACAGGGTAGGAGATCATCAATTCTCATGGATTTTTTTAAGAAAGCCATTTCAGTGTTTTTTGAACATTCAGGTGGAATCCTAACAGCAGTTATTTTTAAAAACTGTTATTTGATCTTCAAAAGTTATTTTTAATATTTATTTTCTTGCAGTGTCAGTTTTTATTCCTTTATCTGTAAAAGAATAAAATATTCATTAATTCTGAGATTAACTGTGCATGGTGTAGTTTGCTGATCCATTTTCATGGATAAAAGAATAAAAATATTGATTATATGGCAACTTGACAGTAAAATTGAAAAAGGCAGTTTTCAAGCAACTATTCATAGGAAAATTACATGCAGCTTTCTTAAATCACATTACCCCCCCAAGCTTCCTTGGCATTTGGGCACAGATATTCTGTGTTTTCAGTTTACTGGAATTGTACAGATTTGGCTAATGCAACTATTGGCTGTAAAAGCCTTTGGAAATGCCTACCTACTGCCAGTATGCATAACTTTTTAACAGACTTTAGTACTAGCTGCCCTCTACCCTCCACTTCTCCCTTGTTGAGGGAGATTCTGAACTTAGTGATTTTTTTTTATTCTAAAGAAAAATGGGGCAGTTTGTGACAAGGTGTTTATAGTAATGTCGCATCTCATGGCAAGAATATTTTTATTTAGCGCTGGAATCACTCCATCTCTATCATGTTCTCTACAACCATTTCTTATAGCTATGGTTTAGACCAGGGATGGGCAATTATGGCTCCTTCTTGACTCGTGGACTTCAACTCCCAGAATTCCTGAGCCAGAATGGCTGGCTCAGGAATTCTGGGAGTTGAAGTCCAC
>JAEANM010009956.1:0-16071 GCA_017656035.1 Myanophis thanlyinensis
TATTTAGTCAGTCAGTCAGTCAGTCAGTCAGTCAGTCAGTCAGTCAGTAAGTCAGTCAGTCAGTCAGTCAGTGTTATTTGTACTCCACCTTTATTATTTTTATAAACTCAAGGCAGCAAATGTATCCAACAAACCTTCCTCCTCCTATTTTCCCCACAAAAATAACCCGGTAAGATAAATTGGGCTGAGAGAAAGTGACTGGCTCCAAGTCACCCAGCTGGCTTTCATGGCTAAGGCAGGACTTGGACTCACAGTCTCCTGTTTTCTAGTCTGGTGCCTTAACTATTAGACCAATCCGGGTCTCTCAGAATGAACTTTGTACAGTAGAACAATCAAGGTCAAGACTTGCATAGATAACTTGTTTTTATTGTAGACTCAAGAAGCCTTAATTTAAAAAATAAGCTACTTGAAGATGATAGGTAGATTCTAGCTGTAGATGTTTTTAGGATATTGCTCCTTTTGTCAGTGTTGCGCTGCAAGATCTACCCTTTTCACATGGATACTGTACGTTGTCATAATGCACAAACAGAAAAAGTGGAACTTGCATTGTGAAGCTGTAATCATGTTTTTGTCATTCTTTTTATTACCACCTCATTCTCAAGGATGCTGTTGATTCCAGTAATCCAACCCACTCTGTGTATCAGACCCAGGGTTTATATCTTGCATCTTTTTTTCAACCATTATGTGATAATGGACTTTTGGTTGCTTTTTTCTCAGCCCAGGATAGATAAATGCCCCGTCTGGTCTAGTAACATATGATGAAAAGCACCCATAATATAAAAATAATAAAAACAATCCTAGCAAATAGTTAAATTATCTTACAATGGGAGCATATAAGCAATTATGCATTACCCTGGAAGAGCTCCAACTTACTTTCAAAAGCCAATAGTGTCAGACCAAGCCTAATTTCTGGTCAAAACTATTCTGCAAGTACTAGGCCATAATGGAAAATATGTATTGCTCCTACCCATGGCTCTTAGTTTTCTAGTAGTAGGGGACCACCAGCAGTGTTTTCCAAGTTGCTTATGTTGGACAGGATGATGTCCAACATAACATTGTAGGAGGCAGTCCTCAGGACACTATACCAAGCCATAAAAGGGGCTTTATAGGTTAAAACTAGCATTTTAAACTATTCAGAGGCCAGTTGATAGTTAATGCAGGACTTGCATAATATATAACTCCAATATTAATTGTATATTTACTTTAGCTTCTTTTCCCAATCTAACTTCAAACAGTTGTTTCACTGTGTTGAAATCTAATGTCGATTTTCTGTCTTCAGTTACCTGGTTGGAGATGAACTTTTTGTTGTAATGGAGTATCTGGCTGGTGGATCCCTTACAGATGTAGTTACAGAGACTTGCATGGATGAGGCACAGATTGCTGCTGTCTGCAGAGAGGTAGGTGATTAAGGGAAGAGATAGATTTAATTATTACTTCAGGAAATATCAATTAGATGAAAAATAATGAATGTAATGAGGATGAATGTAAATATTTTGGATGAAAAATAACTTCTGAATCTAGAAATTCCAGCTATAAACTCCATGTTAATGGGAGTAAATAATAGTATCTCTTGGATCCAAATTTGCACTGAATTTGTTTATTCGTGTTACAAAGAGTTCTGAACAATCTTTGCCTATGATATTTAATATATAGGAAATATTTGACTAAAAATATAAGTAGGACAAAAAATCTTTATAAACATTCTTTCCATATTTTCATTTAATTTATTAATAAATATGTTAATAATTACAAAGCCAGGAACTGAAGCATTTGGTACTCCTTTAGTAGCTCACCAACAATGGAAATTTTAAACTGGCTATGTATCCATTTAATTGTTTTATACACACATTAACCACATTATTAACCAGACTGTCTTGGGGTACTTTGTCAAATGGTTTGGTGAAAGGAAGATTTATTATCTCTAAAGCTGTCCCAAAATTTAGTTAGAAAGTTACCTCATTTAAAAAACAAGGAAAGGTTAATCTGGCAAGATGCTTGGCAATCTTACGATTTTAATAATATACAACTCATTTGCCCTTAGAGTATTAAACTATTTACAGAAAATAGATACTCCATGACTGTTTCTAGTAGTTTCAAATGACATTCTTGCTTCTTCACAGTTGCCTAATGAAATCTGCTGTTTCACTGGAAAAGATTGAGTCAAATCAAGAGTTAAATTGCTCTTTTTTTTCATCTGTTAGCATTTCACCATCTTTATTGAACAAGTAGCCCTTACATCTTTTCCATAATGCTCACTTAACAACAGTAACTGGAACCAGAATTTTGATTGCTAGACAATATTGTTGTAAAGTGTAATATCGTGTCAGCATATTGCTTACATATGGCAGTTCTAGTAAGTTCCAGCTGTTAAGTTAAGTGAATCCTATGCTGCCTGTTATTAAACACCATTTGCAACTTCCTGCCAGATATTCCATTGACAACACTTGTTAGAATCTGGTAATGAAGGTTGCAATTATTGATCACATGATAGTGGGACACTGCAACATTGTAGATGTGAATCAGTCAGTGGAGTGTATGGACTGTTATTGCATGATTGCATTTGATGCTACAACTGTCACCAATGCAAGGATCATTTGTAAATATCACTTGTTCAGTGCCATGCATTGTTTGGCATAGCCAAACTCAGTCATTTCAACTTTTTAGTAAGCATGGATGTTTTTAAGATGTATAATTTCTCCTTTAGAACAAATGGTGTCCTTTAGTATATTCTAGATAAATTATTC
This sequence comes from Myanophis thanlyinensis, assembly GCA_017656035.1. Classification (NCBI taxonomy): domain Eukaryota; kingdom Metazoa; phylum Chordata; class Lepidosauria; order Squamata; family Homalopsidae; genus Myanophis; species Myanophis thanlyinensis. The sequence goes on from JAEANM010009956.1 coordinate 2,745, forward strand.
AATCAAGTCCTTACAAACTTCATTCAAACATTTAATAGTTTTATACTTGTATTTTCCTATGGATAATATAAATCTTGAAATGGGAGAAACGTATTTTACTACAGCAAAGAAGCAAATACATTGCTTATCAGTTTTCATAACTGGCAATTCATGTAATAGATTTCATATGAGGATAGGTATGTGCATACAGGATGTACACTGAGTCCAGTACACAATTCTTCTGAAATATTTATTACTCTCTTTGGGTCTGGAAGTTTTTTTTATGACCATTAATGATAGTTTGTTAGATTAAAGATTAGGTTTGTTGCAAAATTAATTGTGGAGATGAATCAGAACATTTAAATTAATACTATGTATGAAGAGTGGCATAAGTAATATACATAGACAGTATTTTAGATGAAGAAATGTTTATGGTTGAATATAAATATATGTAGATAAATTCTTAGACAGAAAGTACTTCTGTGATTAACTTCTGTGATTTATTTAAAACAAATATAATTTTAAATGATATATCAATAAATGGACAAAGATAATTACTAATGTTATGCAATTAATGTATAACATTAATAAAAGATTGCCTATACATTAAATGGTATGGAAAAGAATATCAATCTTTGATCTTAGTGCCAAAATTTCATTTTTATTGCTGTTTGTAAATGCTAAAAAAAGAGGAGAAAGTGAGGGAAATTTTTTTTTGCTCCATAAGACACACCTGACCATAAACCTCTAAACCTTAAACCTGACTAGGTTTAGAGAAGGAAAACAAGGAAAAAATATTCTGAAGTGTAGTGTAGTGAGGGCAGGAGACGGAGCCTGAGAGGACCACAGATAGATGTCTTCTTATGTGCCAGCTCTGCCTATTGACTCCTGCACTGGAGAAAAGAGACAGAAGAGGTGGGCAATTGACAAAGACAGAAGCGGTGGAGTTCAGTACTGTAAAAGGATTCCAGGATTCCGCTGCTGTGGCCCGGTTGCTATTCACCAAAGGACTGGCAATATTTGCTTCGTAAGACACACAGACATTTCTCCCCAGTTTTGGGTGGGTGGGGGAGTGTGTTTTATGGAGCGAAAAACATGGTATTTGTTTCTGACTTCCCCTTTTATACTCCAACTAATTTACAGTATTTATGGTTTCTAAAATGCATATGTTATTATATATTTAAACAGTATTCTAAATGTTTGTATTTCCCCTGCTGCATGATATATATTATATAGGGAGGCCATTCCTGCTTAAATTTAGTTAAACTTCTGTAATATATATATTGTGTTAATTTTGCCATTTCTGCATATTCTCTTTTTAAGTTCCCAATCAGATACTTATTTTTTATTTATATGTTCTGGGATAATACCTAGCAAAAAGAATTGTGGTTTCATTTAAAATTTAATTTCTAAGAGATTATCTAATAATTTTTGGAAACATATTTTTTTCTTAGCTTAAGTAAATGTGAAATACTTCAAGGTCTGAGTCTGAGGATACAGATAATCCTTGATAAATGATTGCCCTATTTAGTAACCCTTCAAAGTTGCAGCCATTGCAATCTCCCCATGGTCATGTGATTGCATTTATGATCATTGCAATATTTGCAAGCTTCACAGCTGACTTCTGACAAGCAAAGCAAATGTGGAAACTGGCAGTTCAATTGAAAGTTGCAGTGATGTCTCAATGAATATGAGCAATTTCTTTAATGGTTGCAATAGAACTGCTATAAGTCCAATGTGATTGTGTAATATTTCACTTAATGACCATATCATTTAGCAATGAAGTTGCCAGTGTCAGTTATAGTCTTTAAGTGAGGACTACCTGTACTTAAATCTAGTTTAGCTCGTGAGATAACTCAATTAGCCAAACATAAATTTTGAATTTGTTTAGAAAATAAACCTTTCAATTATCTTCATGCAGTGTTTGCAGGCATTGGAATTCTTACATGCCAACCAGGTGATTCACAGAGATATTAAAAGTGACAATGTGCTTTTGGGAATGGATGGTTCAGTTAAGCTGAGTAAGTACCGTACATGATAGCTCCAGCATTCACATTATAAAAGTAATATTAAACAATATATCACCATTAAGTGTTCATTTTAAAGCCAGCAGATGGCAACCTTGATTAGACTAACAATGAAATTATTCAGCCAGCCAATGTCCTTTGTGGACATTTCCCTTCCTCTCTATTTTAATGCGTCAAAAACAAGGAAGTGTAAAACTGAACAGGATTTGTGTTCAGCACGGTCATTTCAACAAATGAATTGCGATATTAATAACCAAAAGTAGTATTTAAAACCTATCAGTTTTATTTTTATAAAATAAAATAAGAATAAAATATATAATTTTGACTCAGAAATTTAAATTGAAGAGAGAAGTTTAGACTGTATCTGTTGTCTGTATCTGTTGTCATCTGTATCTGTTGTCATGGATGGTATGTTTTCAGTGATAAGTATTCTGAACATTATTGGCATTTTATATTGATGCATCTGAAACAAAACTTATAGTCCATAAGATTGTAGTGCTGTGTGAAAGATAAACTGTAGGTACATATTACAGTTATCAAACTTGAAATTTGTAGAATCCTTTCTGTTTGCACACATTTTTAAAAAATATTAATGGACTAAAATTGATTATATGATTGAACCATGCAGAGTTTCTCTGTACTTTCTATGCTGGCTTTTTTTTTTTTTTTTAGGAAGTCTTCCATTCCGTTTAATTAATCAAAATTTGCTTTTCATTCTATTTTATAGCTGATGTATAGATTAAGTCATGATTAAAACAGACATACACCCAAGCATGAATGAACAAAAAAAATAAATTGTGTTGGAATATATATTGCTTATTAACATCATCACCACTTTTATACTTTTTAACTTTTGTGATGTTCCTTCTCAATTGCATAAGGATCCGTCATTTGCACCTGAAACGTAGTGTTATAAGGTTCTTTTTCCTATGGATAAATCAATAGCTTGATCAAATATATATGATATATATATATAATAGCTTGATCAAATATATATGATATATATATATCAATAGCTTGATCAAATATATATGCAGGTCTAGGTCTGTTCGGGTCTTTTCCCATGTAAGTTTGAGAATATCTTCACAACGTTTCAGCAAGGTCTCACTTGCCATCTTCAGGCTGGTGCCTTTTGCTTTGTGCCAGTGCAAGAAGACCTAGACCTGCATACCTGCACCTGTGAAAATCTATGAAAACACACACACACACACACACACTGCTAGTGGAGTAAGAGATGCCATAGATGTATTAATCTGGCTCATAAAGACTGTGATAGACTGAATAGATTGGATTACGTTGAATTGAATCCCAGTAAAATGAAGTTATTTAATTGAATCCCAGTAGAATGAAGTTATTATTGATGTAGAGATTACTTGGTGCAAAAATATTCTATCTGTAGCTCTTCATGGAGCTTCACGTCCTTCAAAAGAGCAGGTACACAATCTAGAGGTTCTCCTCAGCTTCTGGTTCCTTCCAGAGCAGTAGTGGAGGCTGTGGGACTTATTGAGTCTTTTTTGTGCTTTTCTCTTATGAACTTATTTTTCAGAATAAAAGTTGAAGAGAAGAGATATGAAGAATGGACTTTTTGGTGGTAAATGCTTCATTCTTGAAAACCTTGACTTCAAGGCCAAGAAGACCTTCTTAGTTAATATTTAGAAAAGCAATAGACACTACTTTTTCACAGTCTTTGGTGAAAAGAACCTCAGTTAGATAATAAAAAAGGTATGGGAGTATAATCAATCACTGATTCTTAATAATTAGTTGATTTGTAATTTATGTTTTTAATGAGTGCAAGTGCCTATGAATGCCTAAAATCCAGGAAAAAAGCAGCATTCAAATGATTATTCATTCCTGAAAGAGCTTACTTTATATAGTTGTGGTAGAGTTCAACTTGATGTTGTTTCTCTTCATCATTGTCATTTTCTTTTCCTACAATGATCTGGATATTGGCAAAAAAGCAGCAGCTGAGAAATATGGAGGTCTGTCATTCTTTTTAATGATAGCAACCTTTTTTTTCTTGATGAGGAAAAAATATTAAAACAAGAAGATAAAGAAAATGAATATTTTTTTCTTCAATGACTAGAGAAGAATGCCCAAGAAAATTGGGAGCAGGATATCAATTAAAATGGTTCAGTTCAGATCCCTCACAGGTCTGAATTTTTTCAACGGATACTTGAGTGTGTTTTCGCAGTAGTTTTATTGAATGCCTGGTTAGTCACTGGCAACAAGCAGCAACCTGGACATTTGTCATAATTGTCCCAGGTGCTCTTCTCTTTTGGCCAATTCTGGATAGCTCCTTGGTTTACCTAAAGATCTTTGAAACTCAAATGGCCAAAAAGTCACAAGGAGCACTAGTGAGAGAAGACTGAAAGAGAATCTGACTCAGCATGAATACTTATTCAACCGTAAGTCTTTTTAATGATAAAGGAAGTGAAATATAATTATTTATCTGTTCTTATTGCTTCAGTGGACATTTAGACCCACCTTATTTAGAGCCAGTCAATTCTCTTTTAGTAAACCCAGTTACTATGATCAGTTACCACAGCATTTTGTAATTGAAGTTGTTCACTTTGGCAATAATCTTCATGAGCAGAATACATTATGGTGACTCTAGTGATGTCTATCAATTTATCTTAAATAATTTGTAGGCTATGAACTCTGATGAAATATACTTTTGACTATACCTGATTATCTGTTGGCTTTACTCTGCCACTTGTGGGAGGTCTGGAGGAGTGGTTACAAGTTTGATCTGGAAGGTGGTCCGTGCTGTTTTGGGAAACGATATCAGCTGCTTTGCAAGAAACTATGGTTTACCTCACCACTGACTATATCCAACCTTTCTCTTTTGGGGAAAGCTATTCAGTTTGTGGTTGGGGTTCAGCAATAGAGCATCCTAGGGGAAGAAGGTTAGCTATATATTTTTTCAGTCAAGACTTGGGCTTGCGACTAAACCAGAATTAGCTGCTCTGATGAATGACTACTGTCATCCATGATCTTATTAGAACTTCCAATGATTGTTGAAATCATCAACCATAGTTTCCTTCTGGACCACTCATAGAGGTTAGAGACAGAATGCACTGATTTGCAGTGATTGCACTTCTCAGTGAGGAGTTCCAGTGGGTGATAGTTGTAGGAGAGATTATCCTGGTGGCCCTTCCATTTTAAGAGGAAGGTCTTGCAAACTAGATCATATGGGAAAGGAAGGAGGCAATTCCATTCCAAATGAAGAAACAAACAGATAGAAGACAATGAAAAATGTTTGATGTCCCACTTTGTAAGAAAGGGAAGAAAGACGATTTTCAAAAAACACTGTGCCTTTGAAAGTGAGACTGCTCAATCATTTGTGTTTATATGTGAGCGAGTGAGAGAAAATATGGATTTCTAGTTTCAGCCCTTCACAGTTGTAGCTGAAGATTCTGCAGCTGACATGTAAAATTAATTGCCAAAGCAGCTAGAGAGATCCTGCTGGGAGCTCTCGTGTGAACTAACTTTTCAAAACCAGGTTAGTTTCTGTATTAAAACAATCCATACAAAACATTTTAAGTAAACAATAGACACTTCAGATTTTGGTAGTTTTTTAACAGCACTGGGGATTTAAGAGAAAATGCCCATAAATACCCTTCCTTCTTGAAGAGAGAATTGAGATCTACTGTGTCAAAGAAAAATGAAAAAGAAATAGATGTTCCATACTTCATTTCTATGCTGAAAATATTGATTGCATTTTTGCTTGTTGTGCAGACATGTCATTCAAAAAAGGCAAATGCCACAGTTTCCCCCCAAAATGTTTAAACACTTAGAGTTCTAATCAATATCCTCATTGGTGGAAATTTATTTCTTTGTTTATTTATTTATTTTATTTTACTATCAAAGACCAAAGCACAGTAGAAAACAGTAAAGGACATTATAGGTAACCAAAAATTATAAACAAATCCTGACATAAGAAGGTATTTAACCTATTCAAATTTCTGAACAAATATTTGATAGAAACCACAATTGCAATAAATAAGTGTTGTGGAGATATGTAGTGACTGATTAATTAACAGGAGAAAAGTATATGCCTCATATGAGCTGGCTAATGAGGCTAGGAAAAGTATTTTCCCCTCTTCCTCCTCCTCCTCCTCCCCATCATCATCAAAAATTGGATAATAAAACGGGTGAGTTTTCTTTTGTAATCATGGTGTAAGACATAATCCTGTAATTGTATTTATATTTATTGCAAATGGTGTAAAACATAATCTTATAATTGTATTTATATTTGTTGCAAAGAGATTACAGAGATTACAGATTAACAGAGTTGGAAGGGACCTTGTAGGTCATCTAGTCCAATCCCCTGCCCAAGCAGGAGACCCTACACCATTTCTGACAAATGGCAGTCCAATCTCTTCTTGAAAGTCTCAAGTGATGAAGCTTCCACAATTTCTGAAGGCAACTTCTGTTCCATTGGTTAATTGTTCTCACTGTGAGGAAATTTCTCCTTATTTCCAGGTTAAATCTCTCCTTGTTCAGTTTCCATCCATTATTCCTTGTCTGGTCTTTAGGTGCTTTGGAAAATAGCTTGACTCCCTTCCTTTCTATGGCAGCTCCTCCTCAAATATTGGAACACTGCTATTATGTCTCCTTTGATCTTTCTCTTCACTAGATTAGCCATGTCCAGGTCCTATAAACGTCCTTCATATGTTTTAGTCTCCTGACCCTTAATCATCCTGGTTGCTCTTCTCTGCACTTCTTCTAAAGTCTCAACCTCTTTTTTGTAATAAGGTGAGCAAAACTGGATGCAGTACTCTAGGTGTGGTCTAGATCTAGGTGTGGTCTAGATCTAGGTGTGGGAGAATCTGAGTTCTGTACACTCCTGTATTAGGAGCACGAAGCCAGTAGAATGACTTTGAGTCAGTCTTTTCTCAGCTTAGGAAGACGTCACTGGCAAGACATTTCTGAAAATGCTGACAAGAAAACTCCATGAACTTTTCTGTGTTCTGTTCCCATTTACAAAGTTTGCTGAATATTGGTTTTGAGGGCTCTTTATTGCAGAGAAGACTATATTTTCTCAGAACCAAATAAAGTCAGACACTGGGCTGATAACTAATAATATTTTAAAGACATGAGAAAGCCTGACTTCAATGGAGATATACAATTAACTGTAAGCTCAGGGAGACCTAAGTATCCATTTAAAGTCATTTAAACTAATATTCTAACCAACAAAGCATATAGGTCATGCCAGGAATTTGATCAGTCAGGAATTTAATATGCAGGAAGCACTTGCAATAAAGCTCTAAAAAATTAGAGTAAACTAGTCATGTACAGCTTAAAGTACAAGTCTGCACATCATATAATAACAGCTGATAAAAGGTTTTTTTTTAAAGGTATAGCAGCTGGGATATAGTTATTGCCACTGTAATTAGCAAAGTGCAAAATTGTGTTTTAAAGTTTATGGGCTCTAGGGGTGACCCACTATTGCTGATTTTTCACCAAGGCTTGGAAATATATAACCAAATATTTAAATACTTTATTTTGATTAATGCTAACAACATTTTCCCAGAGTGAGGAAAAGCCCTTTACAAAACATGACTACTTTAGTTTTGTTATAATAGATAACCTGCTGCTCCTTGCTGGAATAAGAAGCAAGACCTCCAAGAGTTTATCTCAGGCTCACTGAGATGTAGAAGGATGGAAAGATGTCAGTTATTTAGCCAGACAGTAATCTGGGAGTGGGGAATGAAACTCACGGTTTATCAAACTTTGAACCAAAAAATTAATATAGAAGTAGAAAAGGGGGAGAGCACCAGAATGCAAACTTTTCTCACACCTTGTGAATGTGGATTTTGATGAGAGTTGACTTGAAACCTCAGAATAAACTCATATAGTATTATATTGCTTTCAAAGGGCATCAGTCAGTAGAAGCAGCATTCTGTTTCTCCATAGAGCATAGGAAGCTGGAAGCTGCTTTTGAACCAATAAAGACAATGGAGAATCCTGCATGGATGAATAATATATTTTTCTGTAGAAGATGAAGACTAAGAGATTGACTGAGGTGTAACTGCTCCTCCCCGAAACTGGCTTGCTTTTTTTTCCAGGATGTTATGTTGTACCAACCCATTTATGGGTTTTCTATGGAAGTGCCTGACATACATCTTGCTAATTACACTTAATGGGTGCAGAAGAAAATTGGAGGATACTTATCTCCTTTTCTGTAGATTTAAATAATGATGGATTTGTTCCAGTCTTCAGGGATCTAGAAAAAGTACTCTATATACAGTAAAAAAAAATCAGGATTGGGGCTCCCGTTTTGCCTTTAGCCTTTTTGTATATTTAGATCCTTTCAGGCTCTGCTTTGTAATGGCTACCTAAGAGGAAACACAGGCCTTAGATTGCTATGTCAGTGAAGCAATGATCTAAACTCAGAAGTTTGGGCACAATGTTAAGCAAAAATATTCTGTCTATACTTCAGGGCCTCAGGCAGTAGTAGCTTTCAATGCGAAATCTGTAGAATTATTCCATTTTATTATCTGGGCAAGCCCTGACAATTGGTTCTATGAGCCTATAACTGCACATTCATGGTGAACTGATGACCTGGAGAAGGATTTGAATTCTTGGGCTTTAGGTGAAATTTGAACATGATGAGGAACCTTCTGGATTATTGATTAGTATCTCAGAATCATTCAAGATATTCAGAGTGCAGTGTTCACTACAAATAGCACATAGATGATGGTTAAGACTAGGAAATACAAGATGATGCACATCTGGAGGACATTCTTTTGGGGAAATTCATATAAGACAGTCCCCTTCAAATGAAAGAATAGAGAAAACTATGAGGAAAGAGGGAACTCTATTAAACTTGACAAGATGCAATGACTATATTATGATTTCTTAATTATTTTCCTTCATTTTTATAATTAAATAATGATTAAATAATTGCATTATAAAATCTTAATTCAGTAATAGAATAAACGAAGGAAATATTTAATAGAGTAAATCAAGAAACTCTTTGCAAAGAAGGCATGAGCTTCTCAAAAAAGCACTATGTCAATCAAGTAAATATAACAGGCTCAGGAAGTGTGCTAATAAAAGCAATACACAATTGTAAAAAAATTATCTAAAAAGCACCAGCTATTTTTATTTGAAACAAAAAATAGTCACAGATCACTCTTAAGAAGCAAGTTCTATGTACATTTCTTAGTCCAATTGTTCCTTTATGTGGGTGCTCCCAAATATGTAGTTTGTAGTCTGCAGTCCACTTGGAGCAAATAATAATGGAAAAGTCTATGTTGGAGCTAGGGTAATATGTTAGCCTTTTCTTCAAAATTAAGAGAGACAGGGAAAGGGAAAAGATTTGTGAAAGGTAAAATGAGTAAGGATAAGTCCAACTGGACTCTCCTAATATTCTGTATGAGTATGCGGTCAGGATAAGCAACAGATTTGGTACAATAGAAATGATGAATAGAGTTCTTGAAGAACTCTGGACCAAAATTTGTGATATTATTAAAAACAAAACAATAAAAATATTTTGCACTAGAGATATCAAAAGAAGAAGAAATGGTTGACAATACAACCTACTGAATCTGAAAGAACAAAAGTGACAAGAAGATATATATATATAAACATCCAACAAAGGAAGACAAAATACTTATTTAAAGAAATTGAAGTCAAAGAAATGTTTTATGCATAGATGGGTACAATCAAAGATAAGATAACTCTACTTGATTCAAAGAAGCATTAGAACAAATTTGAACTATATTGAAAAAAATGCCCAAATCACCAGTGGGTCTTCACTAAATGAAGCCAGACAATTTGAAAAATGAAATGAAATGGCTTGCAGAAAATATTATTAACTATATTCTACTATAAGTATAAATGAAATGCTATAATATAGCTTAAAATTTTGTAAGGTGATGCTATTAACATGCTGCTTTCAGTTTTTTTTTAGCAAGTATGAGAACCTCAGCAGCAGCCAAAAGACTGGAACAAATCCAACTATATCCCAATAACAAAAGAGAAAGAGTTAAACCAAACACATTTCCATCAATAGTAGAAAAGGGACTTGAGTTCCAAAACTACTTTAAACTTTGTTTACTGATTACAAGTAGTTCTCATTTAATGATTTCCTTATTTAGTGACTGTTTGCAATTACAACAGTGATAAAATTTCAAATTTGCATTTATGATGTCACAGGTTTGTAAAGCAAAGGAAATCTGAAGTAAGATCATAAGCACAGTTATGATTTCACCTACTGACTGCTTCCCAATTTTGGTCACTAACTGAGGAATACCTGTACATTTTTTTCTACTGCATGAATTAGAGCAATTTGTGAATAGTCTTTAAGCACATCAGAGAACCGCATTTCTATTTATATGTTGATTAGAAAGTGAACATTGGAATGACTTAAGTAACAACTAATTGGCTCAAAAATAGAATAAAGAACCGTGTTAAGATTGCATACTGTGATCTTATCTACCCAGTTTATATGCAGAACCTATTAATGAGAAATGCTGAACTAGGAGAAACAAAACTTGAATTAATATGACTAAAAAAAATGCTGTTGATACCACTTTGGTATTTTGAAGTGAAAAAGACTTGAGGAATATATACTGAAGAAGGATAAAGAGCAGTTTGATGGTGAGCTCAAACAAGCAAGCACGCAAACAAACAAACAAACTGAGATGACATTAACAGCAGGTGCCAGCCCAAAGCAGAAAAGTGAAGAAGTATCAGTACACACTTTAATCTTCCTGGGCTCAAAAATTCATAACAATAATAAAAAATATATACTTTCTGGAAGAGGGCCAGGCAAACCTAGACAAAATATTAAAGTGTAGCTGCTCTCTGGAGAAAATAGAAGGAGCACTTGTCCATAGAGGCATTATGCACAACTCATATAACAATATATATAACATATACAATTTATTCGAAACTTTGAAAAATGTGCACAAATACTAGTTTTGATCTTAGGCTTTGGTCCTATCAGGAAAACAGTGTGACACAAAGTTTGTCCTGCCAAATTCCGGTTGGTTAGAGTGCAATTCAGAAGAGCTTTTTAGACCTCATGCAACTAGGAACCTTAATCTTTTTGGAGGAAGAATAGATGAAACTTTAATTTCACTTCCATTGCTCAGTGTAGTCATAGTATTCTGGAAGGAGAAAAATTACATAAATTATCTTAACAGAATTTCCAGGAAAGGAAAGGTGCTTACATTGCCATTGGCCTCAGGCTTTTTTTTTTTTTTTTGCTTTCCTCCTATCCTGCTTCTCCTTTTTCTGGAGAGAAAATAGTTCTTTCGTATCTATAAAAATATCTTTTAAATAAATTCAAATATTATTTAGTCAGTGTCATGTCATGCAGTACCATGGGCATGAGAGAATTTACAACAGTCCTAGGTGCAACTCTGATCTCCCCCAATAAAACATGATAATACAAATGTTGTTGAATTATAAATGGTTAAATCATGCAAAATTGCTAAATGCCATAAAATCTCTGTGCTTTCATCGGCAACCTTGAATCTGGTGAAATTGGGCCCTTTTAAATTGCTAATACTTTTAAAAGTAATGGTTATTTTTAAAAAATAAACTGGGACTGTAAAGTTGCATATCACCTAAAGTGGTCACCGATTTGTGATATAAACTGAGCAGTATTATGGTTTCCTCTGATTAGGCTTGATTTGACTTTTCTAGTTTACATTTATCTAGATCAGTGTAGCTATATCTTAAAGCTGCCAAGGTTGAGACTTTGTAGTAAAATGGCCAAACTGACATTAAGCCAGTGCTGAAATTACCGGGGCAAAAAGTCTCCATGACTCCGCCTGCATCTGAAAGTTAGGATGGGAATAATGAAACTGATCTGTGGTCCATCCACTGCGAACTTACCCGAAGCTGGTAGGACATCAGCTGTGACTGTTCCAGTGGCACTTGGTGGTGGGGGTGGGGGTACCACTTGACTAAATAGATTTAAATTAAAATGGGGTGTTAATATTACAGTAGGCAAAGTGGTGGGAAATATCCCTGGCTAACTCTCAATACCCATGGGAACTATCTTACACTGATAGTTTTCTTATTTTAGAAAATACTAGTTCAATATCTTCCCCTTTTCGTTTAAAGTACATTTCTTCTCTTTTATTAAATTAGCAGAAATTTCATCTGACCTTGTCTTTCAGATGCCTAACATAATACTAGGAGCCAACTGAAACTTCTAATATTGCTGGATTTTTAGTTCTCTATAAATACCATTGTTTTTCAAGGTTTGAAGTAATTGAATAAATTCTACAAGAATAAGCAATGGTAAATATCTCAAATATTTATACATTTAGCAAAAATTTATATGCAGAATATGGAATACAAACAATAAAGAATAGCAATAGTGCCACAGACAGGATATTAGTGGTGGTGACCAAACAATGCAAATATGGTTCACTTGGCTTACCATAGTTTACAGAAGGTCCCAAGTCTAGGTGCATCTTACTTTGCATTTTTTGTGATGAATATTACTATTTTACTATTGCCTTAGCCTTACATGTTTTATATGCAATTTTTGGATGAATTATGGCAATGCATAGAGGAATACTGAAATGAAACACTTAATTTGATTGTTTATATTCCTTTTCCCATCTGCACAGTTTTGCTCACCCATCATCTTGTCTCCTTGTTGATTGAAGATCTGGGCCCACATGACGAATGATGGGCTGCTGCTGTGTCAAGCCTGAAGACCGAGATGGAGGTTTCCATGTTCTGAATGGATAGGGTGGATAATAGTGGTGGAATACCATGTCAATCTCATCTTCATCCTCTGTCTGCCAGGGGATAAGGGGTATCTGCTAAAAAGAAAGATTAGGACACTTAAGGCAGTGGTCCTAAACCCCCAATGGTTTAACCTGTGTTGACATAGTCCTGTTAATAAATTGGTATTTCCTTTTGCAACAGCATGAGGTGAGCAATAAATTGAAGTGAGATGACTCAACAAATCTAAGTCTATCTTTAAGGAATAGTAAAGACCTACTTTTACCTTGATAGGCTAGCAATCTACTACTTTTGAAAGTCTTTCTCTGACCACCTTCTCCAGGCCCTTCAGGTCTCAGTATTGTTCTACCTCTCTTCCACTCACAATGGCCTTGAGTTAGAAATCTGTTTATATGCAAGTCTATAATATTGCTGTTGTGACTGTTTTAGGAAAAATATCTGGCTGCACTATGTAAAAGACATTGAAAAGTGAAAATAACAGGGTGACCATATTTTGATTTCCAAAAATGAGGACAATTAAAAAAAAAGGCACGGCCTCGAGACACAAATTCCCTTCTTTCTCTCCCTTCTTCCATCCTTCCTTCCTTCCTTCCTTCTCT
>JAEANM010009957.1:0-16069 GCA_017656035.1 Myanophis thanlyinensis
TGTGAGATAAGGATGACCATAGGAGCCTCGGTGGCGCAGTGGTTAGAATGCGGTACTGCAGTACTTCTGCTGACTGCCGGTTCAAATCCCACCAGTCTCAAGGTTGACTCAGCCTTCCATCCTTCCGAGGTGGGTAAAATGAGGACCCAGATTGTTGGGGGCAATATAGGCTGCTTAAAAAGGGCTATAAAGCGGTATATAAATCTAAGTGCTATTGCTATCATTCCTTAGGAAGCAGCTTATAAATAAAAATGAATTATCAGAAAGGGGGGAAAAACAACCCTTTGCTTAAGTACCTTAGAAGAATCAAAATGTTGTCAGCTTGAAGCTTTATGAATTCTTTTTTTTTTATTCTAGTAGACATGAATCTTTTTATTTAAAGACATACCTAGCAATCTTTCGCACTCCACGCACCCCATTCTACATACTTATGTTGTCTTTGGTTTATGTTGGAAGGAAGGATTGTGGGAAAGAGGTAAAGGGAGGGAGGGAGGGACGGAAGATGAGGAAAAAAGGAAGGAAGCAAGATGAGAAGGAAGGGGGGGGAGAGAGAGAGAGAAGGGAAAGATACACTGCACAAATTTTAGCAGCACGATGTAAACAAGGTTTTTTTTCAATGCAATACTGGATACACCTGTAAAACATGTAGTACAAGGCAAACTTTAATGTCAATATATACTGTACATAATCTGAAATAAAAATTTTAAGGGGAGGAAAAATTCCGAATGGGATAAATACAATATGGTACACATCCAGAGTCTGCCTGAGACACGAGGGTTACAATACCGACAACAGTAGGGTAGGTGACAATGTTTCGTGTGATGTTAAACCTTTAGAAAGTACTGAGCCCAAATACCATGTAAATAAAACCTGGATAATTGGCTGTCCCGTAGTGCTTCTATGGCTCTGCCGCTGAAGATCAGCCACAGTTTGATAAACCAGTCAGCAGCCATGTTCAGATGGAACGTATTTCAACATGGAAAACATGGTCCTAGACTCTGGAGCACACACTATGCCATTCCTCCTTCCCTTACAACAGTTGAAAACTTCCTGATCATAGCTCTCTGTTGCATCCTAACAAGGAGTAAGATGGAAGGAAACCCCAGTCTGAAAACTACTATTTCAAATGATGGTTATAGATGCTGGGCTATTCCAGTTTGTTATCTGTCCCAGGTTTGGTTCTTAATGGTGAATCCTGGGTGGTTCAGCTACTCTTCAAGTGAAGCGATAAAAAGAAAGAGGAAGGGAAAATGTAGACCATGTAAAATCAAAAATCAAAAGGTCATCACAGCCTAGCTTTCCAAACTGAAATTCAAATCTGCTTATCCAGTGCAAAAATGACTAGTAGTTGAGAAACTGGAGGGATGCATGTAAACCATGCTACCCCCCCCCTCTCCCCAAACAGTCCCAGACCATAATATCAAGAGTTCCATCCAGAACCTTCCCATGAAGGGAGCTGCCAATTCAGAACTTAAACTGGAACTGATTTAAGGTGTCCCATTGGAACCAAATAAGATAACTTCTCCTTGAAATTGAATTTTATTATCCACCAGCTGTTTCAACTACCCTGTCCTTTTTTTTTTTTCTCTTAACCCTAATGTCAGCTAACTTGAATTACTAGCTAGTTTTATTATAACTTCTCGGTAACGGTAAAGGTTTCCCCTGGTCAGTCGTTTCTAACTCTAGTGAGTAGCGCTCATCTCTATTTCTTGGTCAAGGTAGCTAGCCTTGTCCGTGGTCCATGTGGCCAGCATGACTATATACCAAGGGGCATGGAACGCTGTTACTTCCCCACTTAAGTGGTACTTATTTATCTACTTGCATTTACGTGCTTTCGAACTGCTAGGTGGGCAGGAGCGGTTCTGTTGGTCAGAAGATTTTGATAAGCCAGATAGCAGCCAAGTTCAGATGGAATAAATTTCAACATCAATGCCATGGGAAAACTTAGGTCTAGCATGCCCTATTCCTTTCCTCCTTGCCATGCAACAAAAACCTCCTAATCCTAGCTTTCCGCTACATCCGAACGAGGCATAAGCTGGAGGAAACGAAAGCCCAGCCTGAAAGCAATTTCAAATGATGGTTATAGAACTCACTCCATTGAACAGTGCCTGGACTGTTTTAAGTTTTCCAGTTGACAAGCTCGGCTTTAACCACTGGCCCAATATTCCCCCATGATACTGTGAATTTCTAAACCCTCACAATATTGAAAGTGTGATTCCCAGGGCTTCTTAAACCACTGCTGTTCATTTCAATCATCTTGGGCAGAAGTGATTTTTCTAGAAAACAATTACTGAGCGAACTTCTATTTGAGGACACTTCCATAAGTATCCAATCCAGAACTTACAACCTAGAACACACCATGTACATTTCTGTAAAAGTACCAGGTTCCAGCGAAGGGATTTATATGGACATTTATATGGATTGTTCCTACAAGGTGAGAGCAATCCCTGTGATAAATAATTAACTGTAGGAGCATTTTTTTTTTTAAAAGGAAGCCTTTAAAAGGAGGGTCTATTTCTTTCTTGGGTTATATACTTCTGAAGATCTTCTTCTTTCGACTGTTCCTTTTAGGAGTTGCCACAGTGAATCATCTTTTTCCACCCAACTCTATCATCAGCATCCTCTACTCTCACCCTAATTGACTTCATGTCCTCCTTTAGCACATCCATCTATCTCCTCTTTGGCCTTCCTCTTGACCTCTTGCCTGGTAGTTCCATCTCCAACATCCTTCTACCAATATGGCCACTCTCCCTCCTCTGTACATGTCCAAACCATCTCAATCTGGACTCTCTGGCCTTGTCCCCAAAACAGCCGGCCTGAGCTGTCCCTCTGATATGCTCATTCCTGATCCTGTCCATCCTGGTCACTTCTAAAAAGAACCTCAACCTCCTCATCTCTGCTCCTTCCATCTAGATCTGCTTTTGAAAAAGTGCTCTGGCCAAATGCTATAAAGAGAAAAAAATAATCATATTTTTCTCCCCTTTTGGTTCGTTCCATCCGCGTCAAAATCATTGGCAGCCATTTGCATACATCCTTAGGAAAGGTGTCTTCCCTCTTTTCAAAACCACTTTCACTTAGCAGATTAAAGAAAGAATCACTCTTACTGACCAGATATCCAGAGTCTTCTAAGACTTTCTACTCTGCTTATTTCTGCAAGCAAATGGACTAATTCTTGGATACTTGTCTCCAGAAGCTTATAAACTTATCACCGACTATCCAGGAAATTATGATTGCGACACACCCTTCAGAAAAGTCACCAGGCCTCAAATAGGCTCATAAAACACCCAAAACATGAGATTTGGCTGCAGAAAAAAAAAATCCCTGAGATTTGCTGATTTCCTGCCAGTCAGAGTAGACAATATTGGTCTCGAAGTGCATTTATTCTGATTTGAGATAAGTCTGATTTTCTGTAGGTATAAAAAGAAACATATGGCTGAGATAATAGATAGTCACTCCTTAAAGGAAGGATTTGTTGAAGCAAAATAAATCCATATGTTTATTTTTGCTATTGAAATGGATGGAAGAAGTCGTCTTTTTCCTCGTGTAATTTATGACCGGCATTTCCCATTAATTATACCTCTGTGAAGATGGATAATGAATTTTTAACAAATGCATTCTATTTTCAGATTTTAGTCTGAGCAGTTTTATTTGATCCCAAATGAAGTCATCAAACAAAAGAATAAAATATTATTCAGCATAATATTCAGAACTCTCTCGATCTATTGTAACGAGCTCTCCAATTCATTAATGGCTATTCAAGGAAGGTCATCCCAAAATCTGATTCTGTATTGTTAGGATATTCGTCAACTGCATTAACCTCATTTTTACAATAAAATACCTCAGTAATCCATATTGGAATACCTTTCTTTGGGGGAAGACAGGCAGTCTTCTAAAATGCATTTTTTTAAAGAAAGCGTGCCAATTTGAAACTAATCTAGATCCAATACGGGTTAACCTGATTCATTTCCTAATTTTTCCAAGTAATCCTTCTAAATACGTCATTGATTTTATTCTTCCCATTGAATATATGGATTTATGAGAAATTTCCCTCTACTGAGACACGCTAAACCTTGATCAGAAAAGACCAAAGAATGTTTTAAAGCTTGCACTTTTCCAGAGAAATACAAAGACGGGAAAGAAAAAGGGGAGAAAACCCATTAATGTAAGCATTTTTCTTCAAAACTGTTTAAAAAATATCAGGGGGAGAAAGGGGAACTCAGAGAACCTTTCAATGTGTAAATAAATAAAATCTGCTGCGAAATATGGTCTGCGATTAAAAACACCACTATCTTACAATTTAGGATGCATAAAATGCTGTCCCGGGATGAGAAAATTCAGACACAACGAGAACCGAAGACCACGAAGGAAAGAACAATTAAAGACAGCGAAGTGCGCTAGCTTAATTAGAAAGGTAGCTTAATTTGACTTGTCTCAATACCAATCAATCCAGAATGTCAGTGCAAATGCAACGTCAGTCCTCCTAGGGTTAAATGAAATGGGCACAGACTGTGTGACACAAAAGTTCACAGATGAAACAAATCTAAGCCTCGGGACATGACAGCACAATACTGGAGGAGTTGGTATCAACTCATAGCCTTTTAGACATAGGTTCTATAAGCTCTACACACACCTTATTCTGTAGCTAAGAATATTCTGTATCTAAGCAGGGGATGCCCAACCTTGGCAACTTTTAAGACCTGTGGATTTCAACTCCCAGAATTCTCCAGCCAGCCATGGGACTTCTGGGAGCTGACTTTCCATAAGCGTGGTATAAATCTCTACACACCTTATTCTGTATCTAAGCAAGAGTGGCCAACCTTGGCAACTTTAAGACTTGGGGACTTCAACTCCCAGAATTCCCGTGGTTGGTGTTCGGACCCAGGCTTCCCAAAATCACAAAGCAGACTCCTTGTCCCAGCAAAACCCCTTTTTATTAAGCTAATGTGAATTTCTCTCATTCACCTCCAGCAAAGTCCCGGCAAACAGTCTTTCAAGGGAGAATTTACAACCACAGACCTTATCAGGCTTGGAAAGCTGCCAGGCTGATCTCTTCCAAATGCAACACTATACAAGAAAGTACTTGGCAAGGAGTCTCTGGAGAGTCACAAACAAATCTTCACACTAATTAAGTGAACTAATTGTCTCCTGCAAACTCTGCTCCCCTTTCGCTCCTCTTTATTCCCTATGGGAGGGGCCATTCACCATCCACCTGTGCCTTTACTCCCAAGTTGGCCTTTGTTCCTCAGCTGTTCTTCTCCTGGCAGGTCTTCGCATGCTGACATTGGGAACAGGGTCCAGCTGTTCTTCTTTTCCACTGATATCCAACTCGGAAGGCAGCTGATAACTGTCAGATGGCCTTGGCCCCATCTCTGCCTCTGACACAGAGTCCTCATCAGAGCCTTCCCCAGACTCCAGGACTGGCCCATGTTCCTCCCCAACCTCCTCACTGTCTGAGTCTGCCACCAGCTCCACTGGCCACTGGTGGGCCACAACAGTTAGCTGGAGAATTCTGGGAATTGAAGTCCACAGGCCTCAAAGTTGCCAAGGTTGGACTTAATATATCTAAAGTATATTAAGCAGAGATCTACTTACCCCTTCTTGAAAAGATCCAATGATGGTGAAGTCATACATAATGTTTAAGTACAACAGATTATTTATTATCCTAACAACCACCACTCTTCAAAAGCCTTAAGAAAGACACAGCTAGGTTGACCAAATCTACAGCTTCTAATGAAAGGCTTTACACACTATCATCTCGGTGTATGTTCATGATTATAGCTGTACATGATTTTTTTTTTACACATAATTGCCTGACACCAACAGATGATAAGGGCTTCCATCATGCATTTTGCACTAGGATATCCATTTCAATGGTCCTTGGCTTGTCGTACCCACAAATCGAATGCATGGAGTCCGCCGGTTAAGGGGATGGATTTACGAAACCAGAGCACATCATGTTTAATGTTTTCTTTTCTTTTGTCTTTACAACAGGGCCAAGGTAGCAAAAATATTAAAACACTGACCTTTTCTTCTGAAATGAAATTTACAACTTGAGCAAGCGTCTCTGGTCAACTAATACATATATATATTTTTATAAACTGGATGAAAACTATACAGTATTTAAAAGTTATTAACATAAAAATGCGGTCGCTCTCTGAAATGAAATGGGTACCAAAATTCCTCACCACAGTGGCAAAATACCCTGATGCTACTGAAACCAACCTACGAACAACGATCAATCCTCTAAAATGATAGAAGTTTTTTTGTTTGTTTGTTTGTTTCGTTTTCTTCCTTTCTTCCACGGAATTCAAGTAGTGTAGGAGGAACGGGTATATGCCTTTTAATTCACAGGGCAGGCAAATACAGAGCTCTTTCTTGGTTTTTGTTTATTTATTTTTTTCCTCTTTTTCCAAGTGGGCTAAATGTTCCCGCTGGCTTATAAATCTGTGGATGTTAGCTTTTTCATGCTTCTCCGCTGAGCCAAACTTGAAGCTGCGACAGGTTCCAAAACAGGCTGAAATGTCTTGTTGTTCAGTGCAGAATAGGTAGCAGCCATTGCCCCCTGGAACGTAATAAAATTCAATGAAAAATCACCCCGCCACCCTCAATCATGACGATACAGATTTCCGTCCCCGTGTTGAGTTTTCCCCAACTTTACCTTCACCAGATGTGGTGCGTCTTGCCTATTTAGCTGGTAATGGGGCAGCTGATCCCTACAGGCTATCCATGAATGTTTGAGAACTTGCTCTGCAGTGTATCTTTGATGTGGATCTACATGTAGCATATGAGATAGCAAATCCTGGATCAAACAGATAACAAGAGTTATGAGTACAACTTTGAGAAGAGGAAGTTACCAACAGTTGGACTTTCTGATATTGTCACTCATATCAGGACCATATAGCAGTGATCTTTCCACCCCGAGATTTCCATGCTACTGGATCCTAACGGTAGCAGCGAGGAATATCATCATCAGTGAATTTCAGGGTCCCTTCCTGATTTTAGAGAGAACCAAGATGTGAGAACCAAGAAATATGGATGACCCCCCAGAAGACAAGGAAGCTTAAATGGGGAAGGAGCAGTTAAACTTTCTGAAAATGGGATGCTTTTGGACCGGAAACAGTTCATCCTCAACAAGCCTTCATCGTAACTCTCCCTTTTTGCCACCTTAAATGAAAAGCGATATAACTTGCATACTACAGAAAAACAAAATGAATGGAAAGCTAAAAATAGAATTGATATGCACCCTGAACATTATCTCATTGGATGGTTCCGTTACAACAGTTTGAACAATCCTGTTGCTCACGCAAAACCATGAAGCAAATTTCAGTTTTTAGAAGAGATAGAACAGGAAAAGCATCGTATATCAAGTTGCATGGGAAAACGACACACTGTACAGATATGGTTAGGATTTACGTAATATATCGGAATATTTACATGCCGTATTTTTCGGCATATAAGACGCACCTGAGTATAAGACACACCTAGATTTAGAAGAGGAAAACAACAACAAAAAAGTTTTTGGACTCCACGCGCCCCATTTTTGGATCTTTTTTTGGCCTGTTTTTGAGGCTTTTTGGACCCGTTATGGGGGATTGTCGGCCCATTTTTCAGTCTTTTTGAAGCTGTTTTTGAGAATTTTTGGCGCCCATTTTTGAGGCTTTGGGGGCCTGTTTTTTAGGCTTTTGAGGCCTGTTTTTGAGGCTGTTTTTGGCCCGTTTTTGGGGCTTTGGGGGCCCATTTTTTTGAGGCTTTTGGGGCCCATCTGGGGGGCTTTTTTGGCCTGTTTTTTTCTGAAAAAAGCCCTGTAAATCGGCTGAAAAAAGCCCTGAAAATGGGGGGCCCCAAAAAGGCCCTAAAATGGTCTGAAAAAAACCTCAAAAACAGACCAAAAAAGGTCAGAAAAACGACTAAAATGGGCTGTGTGGAGGTCAAAAAACAACTGGAGGATAGGTAGGGCTTCAGTAACATTCGCTATATAAGATGCACAGACATTTTCACCCACTTTTTTGGGGTAGGAGGGAAAATGCATCTTATATGCCGAAAAATACGGTAATATAAATCAAAAGAAACTTATTCAGCCTGAGATTCAGGTATGGAAAAATTCTGGGTTTTTTTTTTTTTAAACTGAATAGTTTTAGCACCTGCAAGCTAAGCTACTTTAGCACAGATATGCTAAATAAATCAATCTTACAGAAGATTTAAGGCCCAAAAGTAACATACAGTACATTGCTTTTCAGATAAATATTTGTGGAAAATGCTTAAAAATTGTTTAATTAAAGATTAAAAATTATTAAAAATTATTTACAAAAGGTGGTAGGTTTCATATTACTGATTGCTACCAAAAATATGCATTTGGGGTGAAACTCCTATTTAACTGACATTTTGGAGATGGGGAAGGGCATTACATGAATGCTTATTAAATCCAAATTTAAGATAATTGCATCTTTTTGCATCTTTATGAAGGTGAAGTGATTTGTTTTACATAAAAATTATTTATTTTATTAGTGTCATGGCATGAAACATCAGGATGCAACAGGATTGGTTCTATTATTTGGCAGCATTGCCCACATATAAATTTTGTCCCTTGTCCATTAATGTGATGGAATCTAAAAGGTTGAATCATGGCAACTGGATCAAAATTGGACTATCTGGAAAGCTTCATCGGTCAAAATTAAAAAAAAAATAGTTATGCAGAGAGGCAGAAAATCATTGGAATGTACCAACTCTTGCCGCACCAACTTCAGTCCCAAAATGCAGTGGTGGAATTCAATTTTTTTTACTACCGGTTCTGTGGGCGTGGCTTGGTGGGCGTGGCTGGGGAGGGTGGGCAGTTTCCGTAAGCAGGGCAATAAAGATTAGGCTACAAACAACACCAGGATGTTTCTTTCCTGCCTTCCTTACAGGATTAACCCTGTAAAGTGGGAAAAAACAAAAAGAGATTTCTTCTAGCAACCGGTTCTCCAAACGGCTTAGAAAATTTACTACCAGTTCTAGCGAACCTGCTCGAACCGGCTGAATTTCACCTCTGCCAAAATGTATTGCAATATGTCAAAATCATTCAGGCCAAAGGTATCTACAAGGTTGGATCATGGCAACTGGACCAAAATTTGTTAAACTGAGACTTCCGCTTCCCATCCAGGAAGCTTCATTAGTTCAAAATAAGACAAATAGTTAGACAGAGGGTTGTTGGAATGTACCAACTCTTGCCACACCAACTTCAAGAAAGTCACTCCAAAATGCACTGTTGCCACAATTCAAATTTTTGAATATTTTTAGCCTGGATGATTGAGTCTTCATTGACACAATGTGATCGAATGAAGGGAGGGAGTAAATTCCATAGGAGTAAGAGACAACTCAGTTCAGATTGTTTGTGTGAGAGAAAGTTGGTGAAAACAAACTCATCCCTAAGAGTTCCTAGGGAATATGCTTGATGTGGCTGGTAGCTTGCATTAATTTGACTAAGATTCTATCTATAGGTCCGTGATGGCGAACCTATGGCACAGGTGCCATAGGTGGCGCGCAGAGCCATCTTGTTGGGCACACAAGCTGTCGGCCAACTTACCTCCAGTTGAGCATGCACATGCGATTGCGCATGCATGCATGCATGATTGCAGAGACCCAGCTGGTCTTTGGGCCTTTGCTGTGCATGCATGCGATTACAGCAGGAAATCCAGCTGGTCTTCAGAGCTCTCCTGCGCATGCACACGATTACTCATGTGTGCATGAGTGCCTGCACACAGCACGCGTGCATTGCATGTGCAAAAGCTGTATGTATGCACAGATGGTGCAGTTGCACATGCAGCGCACATGGAGAAGCCACACGCAAATGTGGATGGCACGCGCAAAGCGCTTACTTTTCGGCACTCAGTAAGTAAAAGGTTCGCCACCACTGGTACAGGTGAAGAACAATAAATAAATCTCCTTGGAAAAGTCATAAAAGTGTCTTTCTTGATTTTGGGAACCTGGCATTGAAGTATATTAAATTTTAACCAGCGGTTCACCTGCAATTGCATTTACCCAGCTGCCTGTACCTTATAAAGTATAAAATAAAAACAATGTGGATAATACCTTTGCAGCATCTGACACAGTGTCCCAATTGCCTCCACTTAAAGAAAATTTCCCACTACCTATCCGTAACAAGATTTCTTCAGGGGTATCGTTGGGCCCGTTTGCAAAAGGTGTGTACCTGAAAAACATTTTTTAAGAAAGGAGGTTAGTTTCTTTTGCATAAGTAGTTCAGAAACCTAGATGGAACTTGCTGATTTAGGACAGATTTCATACTCTGGGTTGATCCTACAAAACAGTAAGAAGAGTCGTGGCTTTGAACATCTGAGCTGTGGTGGCGCAGTGGTCAGAGTGCAGTACTGCAGGCTACTTCTGCTGACTGTCAGCTGCCTGCAGTTTGGCAGTTCAAATCCCACCAGGCTCAAGGTTGACTCAGCCTTCCATCCTTCAGAGGTGGGTACAATGAGGACCCAGATTGTTGGGGGCCATAGACTGATTCTGTAAACCGCTTAGAGAGGGCTGGAAAGCACTATAAAGCGGTACATAAGTCTAAGTGCTATTGCTATCTGCAAATTCATAGCTATGTCAACATGCAAAAGGCACTTCTCACCCTGCCAGCATTGTATAAAGAAGGACACCCAAGCTCCAAATATCACAAGCCGCATCATAGCCTTGCCTCATGAGAACCTAGAAGGCGAACAAAAACTCTGTGTTAGTGTTAGAAAGACAAGCCTTCACCGCATTCCGGTTTAGAAGTAAATTTAAAACAAGAGTTTCTCAACCTTGGCCACTTTAAGATGTGTGGATTTCAATTCCCAGAATTCCCCAACCAGCATGCTGGCTGGGGAATTCTGGGAATTGAAGTCCATGCATCTTGAGGTAGCCAAGTTTGAAAAACACTGATTTAAACTAATGAGCACAGGGCTGCTTAAATAGAATAGTTAGCTTTTCTTGAAATGCCGCGGTAGTATACAGAACAATAATCAACATTCAACTGAATTCTGGGTTTCCATGTCTGTTTCTATACATTAAGAAGCCCATTTATGCATGCTGTTGTGTGTCGATTATTATTCTTTCAGGATTCCTATACCGCCCCATCTCCCAAGGGACTCGGGGCGGTGCACAGCCAAGTAAAACATATATATACAATATAATAATATAAAACCAATTAAAAGTAATTAAATTAAGGCTGATAATTAGATAAACCATTAAAATTAGACTTTAAAATTCAAGATAAAAATTTGACATCCCAAAATTTAAAAACCCCTCACATTTCAGGCCAGGCCGGCTTGTTGGAATAAATGGGTTTTTAGGGCGCATCGGAAGGCCTGGAGATCCACAATGGTTCAGATCTCCGGAGGGAGTTCATTCCACAGGGAGGGCGCCACCATAGAGAAGGCCCGTACCCTCGGGGCTGTCAGACGACAACGTCCCGACAGTGGAACCCTGAGGAGGCCTGCCCTATGGGAACGCACTGGTCGGTTGGAGGCTGCCAGCAGCAACAGGTGGTCCCGTAAGATTATTATGTTGCAAGGAACAACAGAGCGAAGCAATCTACCCTCAACGTCTCTCCAAACTTGTGAAATACAAAGACTTCCTGGAATGTTCTGACCCAGCTCCAAAAACACGATCAAGCCTCAGAAGTGAACTCAAAAGATGCCTTTATTAAGAGTGCCGGCAGCCCTAGCAAAAAGTTTGAATGCAGGCTAACAAGTCCGTCCGGAAGATGAATAGTTGTCTGCCACATCTATTCATCTCTACCCCCTGCTTTTTATCCCCAGAGCTAGGGTGGGGCTTTGTTAGCAGTGGTGGCTCTGCCTTCCCAAAGATCGGCCCATAGATTTCCACTGCTCTCCTCTTTTCTGCTTTCTGCACATCCGCATGTCAGGCACTGTACCCAGCTGTTCCTCCTCTTCCTCATCAGCCACCTCCAGACCTGGGGGCTGTTGACTTTCCATCTGAGGGCTGATGGATGGCCCAGGCTCCATCTTTGTTTCCTCTCTCTGCCAGCTTCCATTCCTTCTCCCCCTTGGAGGCCTCAGGTTGCCTTGCTGCTGACTGACTCCCACTCTTCCTCCTCCTCTGATTCGGCTGCTGGAGGGGCCAGCGGCCAACAGGCCACAACATGGAGATTTAAAAAGACGATTTGTAAAACAAATCAGGAAAATGAAAATGCATACCTCTGGTGCCACAAAGTTAGCAGTGTAGCATGGCGTTAAGAGAAGCCCATTTTCTCCCCGGAGTTGCTTTGCAAAGCCAAAATCACAAATCCTGATGGAATCAGCATTATTAGAATCATCCATATATAAAATATTACTTGGTTTGAGATCCCGATGCACAACCTTTAAAAAAAGCACATAAAACCCAACTGTTCAGACTGAAATAAAACATTTTAAAAGATTAAGTAATTTTATCAACTCAGGATTAACACAAAGGAGGCCAGAATGAATGATTGAATGTTTAAATCCGATTTCTTAAAAAAAAAAGGGACTTCAAAATTAGGCTAAGGCCACAGAATCAATTTATCCAGCTGCAATTTAAAAGTTAATCGTTAAGTCTGATTTTCTCTTTTGCTTACAAACAGCGTTTATCACATTTATTTGTTTACTTGTTTATGGATTGATTGATTGACTCTTCAATTTGTAAGGCCACGCAACTCAACAAGGGACTTTGGGTGGCAAACAGTCTTAAAAACAAAATTTAATTTAATTTAATTTAATAACAGGATTTCTATACCGCCCCTCTCCCGAAGGACTCGGGACGGTGTACAGCCATCTAAAAACAGGATAAACAAAAGTTAAAATACAGTTAAAATAGATTAAATCATTGGCCGAAATAGAAATTAAAATAACCAGATTCAAAAGTTAAAATTTAAAATTTTAAGAAGTTAAACAATTTAAAAACCCCTTAGGTGTTAGGCCAGACCGTCTTGCTGGAATTGATGGGGTTTTAGTACACGCCGGAAGGTCCGCAGGTTCGCAATGGTCCGAATCTCCGGGGGCAATTCGTTCCACAGGGAGGGTGCAGCCACAGAGAAGGCTCGTATCCTCGGGGCTGTCAGACGGCTGTCAAACAAACTCTCTTTCTCCCCTCCTTCTAATTTTGTCTCCAGCAATTGCCAGCTAAATCCTAAAATATAATATCCCACCTAGCTTTATTATACAGACCAGTCTCTGGTTAGCACCTTAAAACAACCCATTTACTGAAGTGATATACATATAAGAAAATCTAAGGATTTTGGTTTGTTTGTTTGGTGCCTTTGAGTCAATGTTGACTCCTAGATGACTCCCTGGGTCATTTCCTGCAGTTTTCTTGGCAAGGTTTCAGAACTGCTGTTTCCTTGACATCTTCTTCTTAGGGCTGAGAGAGACCAGTCACCCAAAGTCACTCAGCTGGCTTTCATGCCTAAGGTGAGACCAGAGGTGAAATTCAGCCGGTTTGCACCGGTTCTATAGAACCGGTTATTAGAAGAAATCTCCTTTTGCTTTTTTCCCACTTTGCAGGGTTAATCCTGTAAATAAGGCAGTTGTTTCTAGCCTAATTTTGATTGCTTTGCTCACAGAAACTGCCTCTCCCCTTATTACATTGTAACTTTGGTGAAGTTTAATTCTGTGCTTGGGGATGTTTAATCCTGTGGCTACGTCCACAGAACCGGTAGTAAAAAAAATTGAATTTCACCACTGGGTGGGACTAGAGTCATGGTTTCTCAGGTTCTGCACTGATGCCTTAAACCATGGCAGCAAACTGGCTCTTCAGGATTTCAGTACATGGATATGTATTTATATATTTAAAAGATTATCCCAAAGTTAATTGGGATAGGCAACTGGCCTTTCCAGTCTGCCTGAGGACTGTGAGGACACAGATAAACTTCCAAGTGCTTCAAAGGCCCTTTAAGGTAAAGGTAAAGGTGCCCCTCGCACATATGTGCTACTTGTTCCTGACTCTAGGGGGCGCTGCTCATCTCCATTTCTAAGCCGAAGAGCCAGCACTGTCTGATGACGATTCTGTGGCCACATGGCCGGCATGACTAAATGCCAAAGGCGCACAGAGCGCTGTTACCTTCCCACCAAGGTGGTTCCTATTTTTCTACTTGCATTTTTACACGCTTTCGAACTGTTAGGTTGGCAGAAGCTGAGGCAAGTAATGGGAGCTCACTCCATTATGCAGCGCTAGGGATTCGAACCACCAAACTGCTGACCTTTCTGATCGACAAGCTCAGCGTCTTCGCCAACGAGCCACCTGCCCCTTTCAAAGGCACTCTAAAAAGATGCAAATGACCAGCTGTCTGCAAGGAACATAAATCCTTCCATTCCCCACTATCCTGTCCGAGCTGAAGAAGCTTCTTGGAGGAGAAGCAAAACATCTTCGAAAGAGAAAACAAGAGAGTTCAGTTGCCTCCGGAAAAAGACAGCCATGACCTGGATGATTGAGAATCTCTACAGACATTTAAAAGATTCGGGTTGATCCAAACAAACCCTAAAAACATAAATCCAAACTTTAATTAAATTATCAAAATGTGCCCAGCTTACTCCTTGACAGTGTAGGTAGTCCACAGTTTTAGCGATCGTATATAAGACGGCGCTCGCTTCCCGTTCTGAGAAATACTTCTGTCTGAGAATACGATCCAGAAGCTCACCTCCCTTCATCAATTCTGTGACAAGGTAGGTATATTTACCATCATCGTACACCTGCAGAAGAATTAATATAGTTGAGTAACAAATATTCCAGGAACGGGGGCATGAAACACAGGATCTGCCTAGAGGCACACTCAACAGAAGGGGCTGATTTTCCACCAATAACTTTTTTTTTTAAGGTTGCAAAGATTCCAAATTACCAAATAACTTTTTGCTGCTTCAGCCTGGCAGATGAGAGGACATTGAGGATGGAGGAAAAAACAAGATATCATGTGCTATAGGATTTTCCCCCTCACCTTTTAGAATAGAATAGAATAATGGAATGGAGGAATAGAATAGAATAGAATAGAATAGAATAATTTATTGGCCAAGTGTGATTGGACACACAAGGAATTTGTCTTCGGTGCATAGGCTCTCACAAGATACAACACTCAATGATAGTCATCGAGTACAAATAAGCAGTCAAATCATACTAGGAAATACTCAATATAAAGAAGAGGTGTCTGTCTTGGGCAAATTTAAGACTTGAAAGTCAAATTTTATTTGTCATATACACAGTCATATGCAGTGAAATGCTTATGCGACCGCCTGCGACCATAGATAGTAAAGTAAGAGAATAGTCTAGACAAGATAGGAGAATATGTTAGGAAATGAGGTAGTTTATAGGGATTCCTGTTTAGTCCTGAGTGTTGTTATGGTCTATGGTTTAGGTTTGTTGATTTCAATCCCAGAGTTTCACATGCTGCTGAGGAATTCTGGGAGTTGAAGTCCACAAGTCTTAAAGTTGCCAAAGACCAACATTCCCCTCTATGAAGTTTATACAGATGAAATTACATTTCCATCCAGTTGGGAACAATAAACCCACAGACTCTTTGTAGACATTCCACAACAAAGCCTATTTTTTTTTAAATCCAACAGAATCGTATTTCACCGACAAATATTGAGAGCTTCTCTTCTGCGTTCCAACAGAGAACCAGTCCAGATGAAAGACCTTCATCCCATCAACAGCTACACTTTGTACACTCTGTCTGAACCGAAAACAATACTTACATCTTTTAAAGTAATAATGTTAGGGTGCTGTCCGTACCGCATCAAGATTTCTATTTCTTCGGAAGGATCTCTCTTACTTTTGTCGATTATCTGGAGGGAGAGACAATGACCACGAGGAAGCATGACAGGAGATTAAATTCAGCAACAACGAAGCACATTTCCATTTAAGAAAGAATAGAACCAACCTTACTTTTCGAGGCCACCTTGTAACCAAGGGTCAGAGCAGACTTCTACCCTTTAATTCCCAGAATTGCAAAACCAGCATTATAATTGAGTGCCAGCAATTCTAGGCGATACTGGGGTTAGAGCAGGGGTGGGCAAACTTTTTGACTCGCGGGCCACAATGGTTTCTAAAATTTGACAGAGGGGCCGGGCCAGAA
>JAEANM010009958.1:0-16068 GCA_017656035.1 Myanophis thanlyinensis
TTGAAAGCTGCTGAGAGGTCTAATAGGACCAGGATAGAGGAACAACCCCTATCCCGGGCCTTCCAGAGATCATCCACGAATGCGACCAAGGCTGTCTCCGTGCTGAAACCGGGCCTGAAGCCCGATAAAGGAATTTATCCTACATTTGTTTAGAGAAATAGAAATGTACCTTATGTACTATAGGGGAAATTGAAGGCCCACAAGCTCCAGAGGTAAGAGTGGAGAGGCTTTTGAAATATAAATGTCCCTCTGCTCATCTTTATCAGGCTGTAGAGCGGCTGATCCACCCACAGCTGTGTGAACAGTGTATTGAATTCTTGGAGCGCCAAGTTGTACAGTACATCAATAGCAACACTGAAGGTGCTGGACATGAAGTAGTGCATGCTTTCCTGCTCATACACACTAAACTACTTGCCTTTTACTCCAGGTAAAATCCTAGTGCTCTTCAGTCATCCTCTGCCTAATGCAGATGTCACTTTTCCCAACAAAATATTTAATGCTTCCCACTATCTAGGCCTCCTCTGATACTTCCCATTGTCTGGTCCTTCAATTTGCTTTCTCTGTCCCTTTGGGAAGTTAGTATATGGCTTCCCTAATAATTACATTCTTTTTCTTGGGGGCACATTATTTCCAGCCGGAATGCCAGCTCCCTACGACCAGCTGACTTGCTCACTTTGCTCCTGATTGTGCAGGATCTATATCCCAGCTCTTTTAAGGACCAGCCTGTTCCCGAAGTGCTTGCCCAGGTAAAGAAATAACTATTCCATATAAAGGGAATAAGAATCTCTTAATTTATCACCCTCTTGCACAAGAATCTCGTGGTTTATCACCCTCTTCTTCCCTCTCTGTGTCTGAGAATCCCTTTGACAATTGTTTTGGGATGGAACGTCAAAGTAGAATTAGGTAGAAATAGAATTCTGTGATAGGGATCTTGAATTAAGAACTTTTATTCATATAAATATTTATGTGCCAGATACAGAGATATATGCCACCTTTCCTTTGGAGGCTTAAGACGACATGCATAAGCACTCCCTTCTCTAGTTTTTATCTTAACAATAAAAAGAATTGGGCTGCAAAATAGTGACTGATAAAAAGTCTTCTGGTGAGCTCTTTTGGCTGAGAATGATTTAAATCAGCTTCTCTTCAGTTCTAATATCTTAATTTCTAAACAGCATTGGCTCTATGGGATTTGCACAAATGCCCAAATGTTCAGTCTTTCTTGAATGACATTGTTAGTTAATGATTAGACTGTTGAACTAGAATTCAAAAGATTAGTTCAAGGTCAAACCTAAAAAGACATTTTGCAGATTTTTTTTCTCTCTTCTCAATTCTCTTTGAATTTAGTTAGTTTCTTTTTAGGTTTGCCACACCATTCTTTAGAAAATGTATGTGGGGGTTAGAATTAGATAGTTAGCTGGGAGTCTTATCACTACAGTATGCTTTCCTGTGGGAATCATCTGGCCTGCACAGGGAGGACCAGGAGATGACCCTTTGATGCTACTGTACTTGGATTGGAGAAGAGGGTGGCATGTGATGATTTAGGGGAAGAAACTTTGGTTTTAATTTGGGTGGAGAAAATGCAGGAGTTCAGATTAGGGTTTTCTCCAGATGTGCCAATATGATGTCTTCAATAAAATCTCATTTTAAGGAATCCTGTATCCTGAGAGTTTTGATTATGTTGAGGATGTTACTTGGAACCCTGACATTCAAATCCTCATCAGCTGTAAATTTTATTGATATTCATTCAACCTATCTAAAATGAAGTTGAAAGATGTAATCAATATATGTTATCCTAAGCTCCTAGCCTAAGAAGAATGGAGTGAATGTGACAATGTCTATATATAGTCTTAGCTCCTGTAAATCCTTATTTTTCCCATGTTTTTCTACTATTTTAATTTCCCACAGGGCTACAAAATTAAGTTATGATTAAGCATTGTGAGAAATTAAACACTGGAAAAATAGCTTTTTATAGTGGAACTGGATGCTGATGCCAAACCTGTCTGTTCAGCCTATAGAAGGAAAAATAAATCTTCAGAGACCTCAAAGCAGTGAGAGTATTCCAATGAACAGTCCCTTTTACCACAGCACTTCTGAAGAACAGGTGAGTACTGGCTGGTCTTTGATCTGATTTTTCAGATACTTAATATGGCTTGGGATTTGGACACTGGGTGTGGACTGGATTTCAAAAATTTGAATAATTAGAAAACAAGAAAGCTTATCTGAGGTTTGAGACAAGCTGTATGAGATCCATTCTTTGCCAGGACTGGTTAATTTCTGTTGCACACTATAAGAATTTCTTCAGGGGCATATGGGAGGAAGCCATGTTGAGCTCTGGCTGAGTCAGTTCCATTCCGTCTTCCCTCAGATAGCAGATGATCTCTCTATGCCTGAAGAGTTCTTCACCCCCAAGGCTTCCCCTAGCCAACAGAGCACGGGTGAGTTTGGGATCAATTGTGGAGAACATTGAGATGAGACTTTGAAGAATGAGAGGCATTCTGTTATGGCTCTTAGTAGGACTCTTTCAGAAGAAGTGGGTTGCATATTAATTGGCTATAGTAAATGGCAATTGCTATTATCTTGTTCTGCTTGCTTGCTTGCTTGCTTGCTTGCTTGCTTGCTTGCGTGCATGTGACAGAGCTGTAGTACTATTTTGAGACTAGAAAAATAATACCCTAAAGCTGTGAAAACCTGTGGAAAAAGGGATAGGTATTGCTCCAGATGCTTGGATTAGATAGTGATGGGCAAAATCTCTTGTGCTAGTTGCTGTCTTTTTTACTTCTTTCCCATTCTTGGAGGTAACGGTATCTTGGGTGCTATAAGGACCTTCAATCAGTAGTTATTATGCAGGTATTCCACATTTATTTTCAATGGATTTTTGTGGGGGGAAAAGAAAATATGTGAGACCACAGAGGCTCCAGGCAGAAGATGATTGTGATTGAACATGTCAGTAAAATTTTGTATTTGAGGCAGGGGCAAGAATATAAGAAGGTTCTGTTTGGAAGCACTCTTAGACTCTCTTCTTTTTCTGCTATCTGAAGGAAGTGCCTGGACTGAGGGCGTGGATTCACAGAGTGATGGAGAGGTAAATTCTGCTGATTTCTTGGTAAGTACTTGGATTACGGTTGGTAGCATTATAATCCATTTTTGAACTTTCATCTTTTTGGGATTTACTCTTACCTACACTTTTCTCTAACCTTCACCAAAGCAGAAATTATTTTAGGGGTCCCACCACCCATTCACTGTCTTTTCCGTGAGCCAAGCCTCTAGCATAGGCTTGCGTTTATCTGTTGTCCCCATATAAAAGAAGGAATAAAATGAAACCTCACAAACTCTATAAAAACTCCACAAAAGATAAAATGTAGGCATAGAGAAACTCATCAGTGGAAGATGGAGAGAGGCTAGGGACTATAATGAATCAAAGAGTTCAAGACAGAAGAGATAACAAGGGATGTTTTTATAGCAGCTTTCCCAGACTTGGTATCCCCCAGATGCATTAGGCTACAATCTCCATAATCTTCAACCAATTTAGACAATCCTCCTGACTGGAGGATTTTGGGAGGCTTGTTGTGTGATACAATACATACTTCCATTTTGCATAATATAGATGGATAGTCTACCTATCCTGATAAGCATCCTCCAACACAATTTTTGTTTGTCTTGGAATAGTCATTTAAGATTTGAACAAATTGCCTCATCCTAATTAAAAAAAAACTCTAGGTAAGTGTTCTGTTCAAATCTGTATATATCAATGTGAGGGAGAAGTGTGGGAAAGTTAGCTTCCTAGAATTCAGTGCTGATGAATATCTGCCTTCTTGTGATCTGGTCTCCACATATTTCCTACTTGCTTCTTCAAATTGTCAGTAGTTGGAGCTATTGCTTTCCATTGCCTTCACAAATTCAAAGTAATAGCGGATTATCTTGGCACATCCTTAAATCATAATGAAACAAGAAGTCTTGAAACATTAATCTGAATATATACTGCAGTTCATTTTATTATAATTTCATGACACCTGTACATTTTCTTCCTAGCTGGCTGAGGATTTGCTGCACATTGTAGAATCCCCAGCCTCAGAAGCTACAAATCCGCGGAGAATATTTCTGGATGTCAACTTGAA
Organism: Myanophis thanlyinensis; assembly: GCA_017656035.1. Taxonomy (NCBI): domain Eukaryota; kingdom Metazoa; phylum Chordata; class Lepidosauria; order Squamata; family Homalopsidae; genus Myanophis; species Myanophis thanlyinensis. The sequence goes on from JAEANM010009958.1 coordinate 4,116, forward strand.
AGAAGGCTACTGCCCCATGATGCCACACACAATGCACTGCCTTTCACTCTGGCCAGGCATCTTGTTGGTACTCCTCACAAAGGTGAACAGAGTCCACAGCATTCATTTGATACCACCAAGACTGGGGGTTTCTGAATGTTCACCCTTTAAATGTCCACCCTCTTTGCCTTCTAGAACCCCAGTTCCCAAGTGGCCCTTTCTCTCTACCAATTGCTGGATGGAATCCTGATGATAGAGAAGAAATTGAAAGAGGGACAGGAGACCCGGCAACCTCTGCGTTCTCAGCCACTATTTTTGGAGCTCCGACATAGAATGGACAAATTTGTCAAAAAGTTGGGTGGACAAGAGTCACAGGTAAAAATTAAGTTCATCTATATTGAAAATGAGTAGTGTTAGTGGATGTTTTTGCTCAATATGAGGAAGGGCTGGGCTAATTACTGATAAAATCTAATCCTTCAGTATGGGATAGAATTGAGTAGAGATTGGTTGAGATCCCACTTTGCTTTGGGAATGATAATGAGACCTCCTAGATCAGGGGTGTCAAACTCACGTCATGGCGGCATCACATGACATATCAGGACTTTTCCACTTCGCTAAACGGTGTGGGCGTGGCCAGAATGTGATGCATCCGGCCCATAGGCCGGGAGTTTGACAGCACTGTCCAAGATAAGAAAGGAATTGAACTCTGTTGTGCAATGGATTCTGAATGCAATTTGGTTCTCTATATCGCTCAGTTGCAGAATGCTTGGCAGGAGTTAAAGAACAAAATTTCCTCTCGAAGTGAGCCTGGGACTTCCTTGGAGTGAGTATTAGTCAAAATTATCACATCTGCTGACTGATCTGCATTTGTCCATTCAAGCAGAATACATCTATGGGATGTATTTAAATTTTGCACCTGTGAGTATTGAGAATAGATATTTTGTTTAAAAGAAGAAACAAAAAAGAAACAAAGATGTTCAAAATTATATATAGCATATAGCAAAAACTAAAATGTAAAAGAATAAGCAGGAGTGGGCAACTTGTTGCTTTCAGAGCTCCAACTGATTAAGATTACTAAAAACTGGAGGGACAGAAGACCATTTTCTGAGGTAGAAAGTAGATGCAAACTGTAATTTAAAGCTTAAAATCATAATGCTATAATTTAAACAAGATTGTTTTGTCCAATGTCACCCCCCCCCCAAAGTTAAAGAGTGCAGTGCTTCAGCTAATACTTTTGTGCAGCAAAGAAAATATACAGAAAACATAACCAAATATTAGGAGAAGGAAAGGAAAAGAATTCCATGCGGATAATCAGTGTTCCTGGGTTGCTGATATGCTCCTTATAAAAAGTAATTGTAGAAAAAAAAATGCAAGCCCAAATCAGGCGTGACGTTCAGAGTGAGAGCTGTTCTAAAAACATATTGACATTTATTTTGTTTCAGGCTTTTGCAGGCATTTTGCAACGTCCGGCGGCAGCTCTGTGCTGTATACCGGCTTTTCTTCCTTGGATCTCCAGGGGCCCAAGGCCTGCCTCAGAACTTGCTGGAGCGGGTGCAACAATTCACACAGTGAGTGAGAAGGAGCAGAAAGATGAAATTGCAACTGAGAGTCTGGTGGGTTGCAGGAATTGTAGGTGCCAAGCACTGTTGTTCATGACTTGTGTGCAAAGCAACATTATTTATTTATTTATTTATTTATCTTTCTCCACCTTGTATTGTCAGGGACAAGCTCCAAGACTGGAAAGACTTCTTACTGGTGAAGAGCAAGCGTAATGTCACCATGGTGTCATATCCTTTGATGTTTACCATTTTCCCCCATCTTTCCATTTGGTGGGGGATGCTGCAAGACCTTATCAGAAAACAGAGAGGCTCTAGAGAAGGGAAAGGGAAGCACTGCGGAAAATCTGTGTTAAAAAAGTATAGAAGCAACCTTGGCAGAGAAGGAATTTCTTGGGAAAACAACCCTGAAAACAAAATTTTCTTTTCCATCTTCACATGGACAAAACCTATTTAGTGTTTCCCTTGCTATAGGCATGTGGCAGAGCAGGAATAGAAGAGCACAGTTCCTAGGTTTTGGAACACAGCCATAAAAAACATTGTGTTGAAGGATAACAGAAATACAGCAAGAAAGTACCCACACTCTTACACAAGCATTAAACTCTAAAGAAATTAAATGATAACTCTGTTACTCATTTAATTCTGTGTTTTAAAAAAAACAAACAGGGAATGGGCTCTTGACTCCAAAAATTCTATGAAGTGTCTAAATACTATTGTAGAGAATGAACATTCAAGTCTATTGTTTGAGCTGGTCATGGCCAAAATGGAAAAGATGCCTATCTTTAACCAAGTACTTAACTTGCTTTCATCTACATATTTGGAAAATTTCCCAGGGCTTGTTCATTTCATTTATGTGGATCGTACAGTAGGACAAATGGTGGCTCCATCACTTGGCACATCAGAGGAACCTACTTCAGAGTTAGGCAAAGGACCTCTGCTTGAATTTATAAAGAAGAAGGTAATGATAGGTGGATGACAAGTTTCTGTATGTTGAATTTGGGGTTTGGGTTGACTCTTAAGGAAACTTTTACATTCCTTTTCCCACCTTTGGTCCACAGGTATGGTCACTGGTGGCTTTGACTCGAAGCTACTTACAGAAGGGCTACACTACACTGATGGTTCGGGATGGAGACTACTATTGTACCTACTTCCTCTGGTTTGAGAATGAGCTGGTAATTGTGGAGGAACCTGGAGCTCAGAGGAAAAGAAAAGGGAGGGGCAGGATGCTAGTTTACAACTTAGTATATAAAAGAAGTTGATACAGAAGCTGAAGACCCTTTCTTCAGAGTGTGGTGCAAATGATATACAGAGATTTGTTTTGGTATATCCAAATTAGATTCATAATCCTTCCACATTAAATCCACAACTGGCTACTCCTAGTTTCTTTATTTAATTGGTATAATTTATGGCCAAGGAGAGTCTCTTTTTCTCCTGCTGCTGCTTAAAAAACTTGGAATCAGAAACCTTTCCTGATTTATTGCAAGTCTTTCATATACCTACCAGTAAAGCCAGATTTACTCATCTTTGATGAGGTATTGGCCTTTCCCAGCTTTAGGGATGGACAACTAATGTGGCAATTAAGTACTGATGACAGGAAGATAGTGCAGACTGATGACTTTAGTCCAGTCTTTCTGAAGAGCACTAGGATGAGGATGCCTTCCTTAGCCATGAGCTAAGAATACATACATCTGCTTCGGTTCAAAACAATTTTCCCCTGTCATTTCTGTTTCCATGTAGGGATATAAGCTGGAGGTTATGGAAGTGCCAGTGCTTTCTGATGATTCAGTTCCCATTGGGACACTGGCAGGTGATTATTACAGGTAAGCAAGGTTTCTGACTCCATAGATACTGATGATGGCAGAAGGGATTTGAGTCAAGCTCTGTGATTAGATGAAAAGGACAGTGTTTACAGCTTAATTAACTGCCTCCTCCTCCTAGCAATGGTATAATTCACAACTTTGAAGTGTGCGGCCTCCAACATTAGGTCTAAACCTATACTGTAGTTATCTTTGTGTGATATGAAGTTGAAAGGTGTTGTAACCATCAATATTCTTCCAACTTTATCTTTTACTTTGCATAACATTGGGAGAGATCTTTAAATTGTCTAAAATTGTATAGCTATACTTTAAATTTTTGTCAGTCTGTTGATAGTTGAAATGCAGGATTTTTGTCTTTTGCTTGAAGGAACATTGAGGCTTTGTAGATCTTTCTTGATTTCACCCTTTCACCACCACTCCACATTTACCCATTTTCTGACTCTCTCATACAGGAAACTGCTCCGTTATTTTGGCAAGAAACATGCCAACGAAGTGGTGAAGTGCTATGAGCTGCTGACCATCCATCTGGGCATCATGCCAAATGAACTTATGATCCAACAGGCACGCAGCTTGGCTCAGCAGCTCTGGGAGCCAACACGCATCCCCTTGCTTTAGAGGGGTTGACTGGTGCTCAGTGCAATTTGGCCATTTTCTTCTTTCTGGACTATGTTGCATCTCAGGTCTCTGCTGATTTTATTTCAGTGGGACAGGTCTAACTTGGGTTTTTACTTGACTTCTATTGGATTTTCAGAGCTAGGAGACCAATGTGTTCATTTGTTTACCTTCACAACATCAAAGAGCTCTATCCCCAAACTTGTCTTGGATACCAAAAACGATTCATGTCAGAGTACAGCTACTGACAAAGCATTGGTGTGAACTTGTGTTGGAGAACTTGCAGTACAGGAGTTCCTTTCTTGTAACTGCACATCAGAACTTAGGCTCAGAAACCCATTGGGCACAGCTTGTTTAGTATAGTGCCTCATTTTGTTAGGCACTTCATTATCATTATTTATCCTAAATTTGAGAAATGTAATATACAATAACTTAGAGCAGAAAATAACATTTTAGGCCTCTTACAAAATACATGTGAACTACGAGAGTGCTTTCCACCACCCTGATCCTTGCTATCAGTCTCTTATCCTTCCAATTCAGTTTTTTAAATCTTATTTGTAAGTGTCTACATATCTAATGAGTCCTAAATTGCAACCATTCTGGTTTTTTAAGCATTTTTTAAGAATGCCTATGGGGCCCAGACAGCCCTGGAGTAATGTTCGAGCAAATTAAGTACATGCTAGGGGTCCTAATGGAAGGGATGGGTAGGATACCACAGAGTTTTTTTCTCCCAGCTATCATGCCCTTAATTCTTTCACTGCCACATTCAATTCAGTCTTTTTTTTTTTGCAGTTATTTTTACCTGCCATGTTCAACTTTAATTGTATTATTAAAAATATTTCCTTTTGTGTGGTGACTGACTAATGTTAAAAAGTATCACTATTAACGTAAGTCAAGCAATGGAAAATTTAGGGTATCAATTGGCCTTAACTCCGGAGGGCATAGAAGATCCTAGGGCATATTAAAAAAAATCTCCAGAAGCTTTTTGTGGGTTTTTTAGTCTATATCTTTGCTTTGCAGCAAGCCAGCTTCCCATGTATTTATTTTATTCCTTTAAATACAATCTCAAAAGGGTGGGCAGGGAACTTTTCAGGTGTCAAAGAACACATACAAAAGCATTATATTCTCCCTCTTTGATTTACAAATGTTTGTAAAACTTGTATGCAAAAAGAGACATGAATATAATGAAAATGTTGTCCATAGAAAAAGAGCTCAGGATTGTTTTAATAGTTTATACCATATCAGCTTTCAGTATTTTAAATGTCTAATAAAGCTTGAGGCAACTTGGCAAAGCTGGCTATATTTGTGGTTAAAATCATATTGCAGCCTCTACTGTACTATTGTTTCAGTACAGGCCAGTTATATGCAAACAGTTGAGGAAGGCAGAAATATAAAAAAATATTATTTTATTGGCTAGGGGATTATTACAGTTGAAATTGAATACATCTGGAACACGGTAAGCTGGTTATGATGGAACTTAATTTATTTCAGATCTGATCCAAAACAGTTATTTGTCTATTCTTACCCATGTCTGTTGTTGCCATTTTCCATAGAACATGCTCTACATTATTTTATAACCAGATAGATGAGTACATATCTCATCAGATACACATGGATGTACTGTATCTGATACGAAGATGACATTTCTACATAATGTGCAGCTATTTGTCTATTTCATGTTTATTTGGAAACAGTTTTCAACATGACAGCCTATTTATCCAGAAAAAAATGATAATTATACATAAGGATTACTGTATAGGAAAGTGAGAACCAAGGTTTATTCATAATTCTCGGCAGGGGATTTATTAATAATGAAATAATTCTACAGCGCTTTCTCTCACACCTGTATTACTGCAGTCACCTGTTCTAGAACTGGCAGAAAATTACTGATATAAAATTCACTACTGCCCTTGCTGCCCTATCTTGTAACTTTGGGTTGGCTTATTGCCAAACGGTGGTTTCCTGATATTGCACATGCAGGTCATATTAAGCATGGCAAGCTGGTGAAACCCTCCTGCTTTGCTGCACACTCATGTTTTGGCAGGAAAGCATGGGCAGGGTGGAGGTTTCAGGAAGCAGCAAATCTTGACCATTGACCCCGTCTCTTGTTTTATCAAGTATGACATCTAGTTTGCAGATAACATTGATAATCCAGTCACCTCTTCCTCTCTTGTGAGATAAAGCAGAAGCACTTTTCTAACAAGCAATTGACCCCATAGCTCTGCCAATCACCAGTCCATGAGCAGGGCTGTAAGTATGTCCAGTACTTTCTGCCAGGAAATGGAACAAAGGAATGGTGGCAGAGGAGAAGGCTGGAACCTGAGGGGTTAGATGGTGACCACTACATAACCCTGATGTTGCTAATGGATGTTTGCTACTTCACCCCTTTACAATCACCTGAGACCTGCTGGCAGGATAGTCAGCAAAGCATGTCAGATTTCATACATCTGGAAACTGCTATAGGTTGAGCACCATTTAACACTGTCCCATATATAGGCTGGTCATTTGATGGGGGTAGTGCAGAATAAAGTAATATATGTCGGTATATGGTTAAGATGCAAATAAAGAGAGCTGGGCTGTGTGACTCCCAAGCGAAATCTAGTAGTAGGGCAAAGAAAACCTGAGGACGTGGATGCAATCTTTAGCAAGAAAAGATCTCAAAAGAAAGTGCCTTCCCACTATATAAAGAACCCAGGAAGGACTGAGCATGCTCAGCAGCCTCAACCTAGAACACTGTCAGAGATTGAATAGTAAATAAGGAGGAAGAGAAAAAGGGATCTTACATGGAGGGGGACGTAGCTGGGATTCTGGACGTGATGTTACATTTTGAATCCGTTTTTCATCCTGAAATAATGTAAATGTGCTGTGATTAAAGATTGACAAGAATAAAGCAATGGGATATATTCTGCACTGGCATCTGCGGGTAAACAATCTGTTTTAAACACTGGGTCGGGGGGAGCCCTTTGTGGGTGGATTTTCATTAACACTGCAAAGCAGAAATATTCTTCCAACCATTTAGAAGGAAGGGTGAGGACTGATAACCCAGAAGCATGTGAAAGATGGCCAGGCGAGCCGAGTGGAAGATGCAATTATACCAATAGATATCAGAAGTTAATTATTTCTTTAAACGCTTGACTGGAAGCCCTCTTAATCTCAGCCGCCTGTAAACGTTGGCAATGGCTGTGATTATCCAGCTTTGTGGGTGGGGGGTGGGGGTGGGGGGTGATCTGCATTGCTGAGAGAGCCGATGCTCCAGTTCTGCCCGGATCAAGTCGTCTTCTGCCTGGTTGCAATCAGAGGCTCTCAAGATTTTGACTTGATGTGAATATGTGCATCGGACGTACACCACCTTTTCTGCCACTTAATTAAGTTCACCCTTAGGGCTTTCTCTGTTCCTGGAAAACAGTCTTCCTTCAGGTTGTTGTGTGTGTTGGCTGGAAAATCTAGCAGCTGAATGGAGCCGAAAGAGAAGGGTCCCAGGTCAAGAAAAAAAAAAAAACCCTGGGTATGGATAGATACCTAAAGTGCCTTTGAGAATACATTTTCCCGGTTATTTCCCATTTCCGGAGCGCGAAAGGTAATATGAGGTCTTGGAAAAAGACTCGTTAATTATCCATCCATAATTATTACTATGCAATGCGGGGAGGGGAGAAAGGTGTTTCTGACATGGTCTTTATCAAGTACCAAACCGATTTGGTGGACTTGATGTAAGTCTCGAGCTGGAAAGCCGCTCTGCTTTGGATTACGTCACAAATAGCTTTCGGCCTGTTTTGCTGGGACACCGCATTGTTGGTGAAACACAACAACACGGAAAGATTTAAGCAACAACTTTCCTTTCTCTCTCTCTCTCTCTCTCTCTCTCCCCTACTGACTTGCGCCTCCCGGGCATTCCCCCCTTCCCGCCTCTTCCCCGCCTTCCCGAAGGCTCGTAGTAGGACCTCCCCTGTTTCTTCTCCCGAAAGTGCGATCCGAAATGCAAAGTTCAGTACGTGTAAAAATGGCAAGCTGGCACTGTCGCCGCCTGGGCCCGACTAGCATTCGCCGGATTTTGGCGGGCTGCAGGGCAAACCATTCGCGGCCTACAGCCTCGTTGAAGCGGGAGTACGATGCTGTGGTGATCGGGGCAGGTGAGCGTCAGAGGAATGAAGTCCATGTAACACATTATAGAAGCGAAGGAGGCTCCCCGTGGCCAGATATAGAGATGGCCCCACTTCCCAGGTAGAATTGCCTTGATTTGGAGTCAGTGCCTGTCTTGGCCTCCGAGAGTCTTCCTTGACATGAAAAGATCAGGCGTTGAACTTTTAAACTAGAAACTTGCCCATGCAATCCTATAGCCCAGTGTTTCTCAACCTTGGTGACTTTAAGATGTTTGGACTTCAACTCCCAGAATTCCCCAGCCAGCTTTGAATTCTGGGAGTTGAAGTCCAAACATCTTAAAGTCGCCAAGGTTGAGAAACACAGTGTAGCTCTTTAAAAAGTAAAGCTTCCCGGGAGCATCTTAGATGCAATTTTATTGACAACAATGTGCACTTAAGTTTGCCAATGCTGCTTTCTTGAATGTTTTTCTATTTCCCAGGTTATTTTCTCACCCTGTCTCAACCAAATTCCTTGCCAACTTTGCATATTTATGTGGAATTCTGTATTGCCATTCTAGGTATAGCATCTAAGCAACCTTGGCTGATCTCAATTAAGCACTTTTGGTCATTCAGAAGGTCCGGACTAGACTGGAATGTTAAAAAGCCACCTCATCATAGTTGCTAAGAAAGCTGTCTGAAAGGGTTAATGCAATCTTAAAAATCAAGCATAGTTTGGAGACTTTAATTTATGTACCAAACAAATACAGGGATCAGCAACCTCTGATCATTTAGATCAGTGTTTCTCCAGCATGACAACTAGGGAATTCTGGGAGTTAAAATCCACTTGTCTTAAAATTGCCAACATTGAGAAACACTGGTTTAGATACTGCCAAATTATAATTCCCAGCATCTTCATCCCTGACCATGCTGGCTGCGGGTGGCTAGGCATGGCAATTCACTTGCATCTGCTGATTTTAAATGTTTTCATATAACCTGTTCTTAATTGTACTATAAATTATAACTTTTTAAATTAATCTTTTTTCCTTGAAGACCCTTTTAGGGTTGAGAAAGGTGACAAAAATGCTTGCATAAATAAAATATGTGCACCTAGATAAGAAGCAGCATATGATAAGTAGCTTTTCATTCTGGGATATCTCTTTACAGGACACAATGGACTAGTGGCTGTAAGTACTGTGTGATGAGAAGAAGTGACACCTTACATTGTCTAGAACAGGGTCCCAGGTGCTTAATCTGTACTTGAGGAGAATCTGTTCTTCGCTGGGGATATTTGATCTTATAATTATGAGGTTCTGCAGCAGATATTCTTGGAAAACAGCAAGTGGGACTATTCAGGACCAAATTAATACTCACTACATCCCCAGGCTGCTTATCTGCAAAAGGGAGGGTTGAAAACAGTAGTGCTGGAGAGAAGATACATTGTGGGAGGCGCTGCAGTCACTGAAGAAATCATCCCAGGTAAGAATTAAACTGATCCAATACTTCCCTTTCCCAAGCATATAAACTGCTTCTTGGAACACCTGATCTCCACTGTTCTGCAGGCTTTCACTTCTCCAGAGCCTCTTACTTGCTCAGTCTGCTGAGACCCCAGATTTACTCTGAGCTGGAGCTGAAGGTATGGGTTGTATTTGGATAGTACTAGGAAATGCTTGGTATTGTTTGATATCTTTTTTCCAAATTATCTTTTCTCCCTCTGAAATCTGTTATATCCTAATTCCAGATCTGGCATGTTGTGGGTACCATTGACTGGAGACCTTCATTTGGTGGGTCCCAGGAGATGTCTCTTTACTGCTGGAGCATCTGCCTTATGGAACATACTTCTTCCCCCTGAATTTAGATTAGCTCCATCCCTTTTGACATTTATTTGTTTTGTTCTATATTTGTAAAATTTATTGGTCACCCGTCTTACCTCAAGGTAACTGGGAGGTTTACAATAATAAAAAAAAAACCTATATGAACTAAAAACATAAAAAGTTAATACAAAAAGCCAAACACTGCGGCCCGCTTAAAAGATGGGGGAGGGCAGGAGCAGTAGGGCGGGGAGGTAGGATTTGCTGTTAATCTATCAACTACCTCCACAATGATGCTCCCCCATTGGAGTCCCAAACTAACTGGTAGAGCTAGGTCTTTAGGCTCTTATGGAAGGTCAGGAGGGTTGGAGCTAGCCTCACTGGGGGGGCAGGGGAATGACACACAATATTCCAGAGGGCAGGTGCAGTGGCAGAGAAGGACCTTTTCCTGGACCCCACTAGCCTGAATACTCAAGCTGACAGGGCCTGCAGCATGCCTCCTCAGCTGGCACGGGTGGGGCAGGCCAATCACAGTGGGATGAGATGGTCATTCTGGAAGTCCCTCAAGTTTTGACTATGTCATCAGGCCTGGGGCTCCCAGGCAACTGGAGACTTGCTCAGATGGCTCCATTATTGAGATGCCTGTTTTTCTCTTCCCTCTCCTGTTGTTTGTATTTTTTACTTTTATGTTTATTAAATATCCAATTTTTTTTATATTGGACATTTTTGTTTTTATTTGTTTTATCTGATAGTTGTTTTCTGCCCAGAGTTGCCTTCTGTGAAAGGAGTGTGTGTATAATATATAATATAAATAAAATAAATAAATTTGATTAACATTTCCATAATCAAGGAAACAAATTCTTGAAATCAGAAACCACCAGATAATAGGCTTAAAAAGGGAGCCTTTTCACATTGAGGAATTAAGTCCCACTATATTTAATGAAGTTTACTCCACATATAAACACATTTAAAAGACTGCAGCCTAAATTGGCTGATGGCCATTTGCACAATTGTTAGTGGTGTAAAGCGATCATTCTTCTATTGCATTCCAGGAAAAGGTCATTCTGGGACCATTGTATAACATATACACTTTGTCACCTACATGTCTGAGCGCTGTGCACAAATCGTCCTACTGTCTGTGTGTGATAATTCTGTCTTGCAGAAACATGGCTTAAAAGTGCTTCTACGTGACCCATATTCCTTCACTCCAATCCGGGAGGACAGCCAAGGTGGACAAGTTCCTCGCTCGCTGTTGCTGGGGAACAGCATGGCTGAGACACAGAAACAGATTGCCCAGTTCTCCCTAAAGGATGCCCAGGTATTTGGGGAGGGCTGATTTTGGGGAGATCAGAGGGGAAAGGAGCATAGAACATATCACACTCCCGTGATATAAGAAATACAAAAAGATACATATTTGTGAGTGCTTGGGGTGTTGATCTGTAAGAAAAGGCTTGCTCTAGAAATGAGCTGAATAGTTTCTTTTTACTTTTGCAGGCTTTCCCCAAATATGAGGCATTCATGAACCGCTTGGTGACAGCCATTGACCCTCTACTTGATATCTGTCCAGTGGATGTAGCTGCGCTCACCCAGGGCTCCTTGCGTCAGCGGTTCAGGGCCTTGGTGGAGTTGAGAGCCCTATTCCGTGCGGGTGAGAGATGGTTGGCCCAGGCCCCACCATTTGTGATACATACCCAGATTTCTCTTCAGTGGCTGTTGTGTTGAATTACATAGATGGTTAGAATCTCGCCCAATCACGTAGACTTTATACTTGAATTAATACTCTATCCTCTGCCATAAGGTAAGAAGGAATAACTGGAAATCCCAAAGCCAAATATAAACCCTAGATTCCTTTTTCTCAGCCCTTAAAAGAAATTCTGATCATGTTTACTAAAACGTGGCACCCAGTTTCCAACAATTTTGAGAAGGAAACATAACCCTGGCATTGGCCTTAAAACTTAGCCTTACTCACATTTATTTATTTATTGATTGATTGATTGATTGATTGATTTGATTTATTTGATTTATTTGATTTATTTGATTTATTTGATTTATTTGATTTATTTGATTTATTTGATTTATTTGATTTATATACCGCCCCCTCTCCC
>JAEANM010009959.1:0-16068 GCA_017656035.1 Myanophis thanlyinensis
ACTAAGCATGCACAATAAAGGCACTATTGAGTTGTTATTGTGAGGATACACCTCTAGGTAGTTAAGTACAAACAAGGTACTCTAATGGGGAAGGGGAGGTTGAAAGAAGGAGCAAGAGTGAGAAAGAGTCTCCCTTTCTGTATTTTTGTGCTAATCTTCATAAACACAGAAAAAGGTCTCTCTCCTTTCTGCACTGCAAATATTGTTTCATGGGACTATTTAATGATCAAATCATAGAATTGTGTAAAAAAGAAATACAGGATAAACGTTAAAATAAACACCATTTCTTCCAGCTGGGCATGGCTACTGGTTACTTCATGGATATATCCATATCATTTGCCTCACAAGAAGTAGGCCTTCTCCTCAGATTTTTTTCAATTTCAACCTATAAATCTATGATTTCTTAGCAATGTGCCATCCAAATACTAACCAGGTTGGTGTTTTCTATCAGCCAGCTAAAGCTAGAAACTAGGAGCTCTCACCTAATGTTAACAACTATCTAAAGCAGGGGTGTCAAACTCACGTCATCACAGCATTGTCACGTGACGTATTATGACTTTTTCCCCCTTTGCTAAACTGGGCATGGCCGTGACCATCGTGTGATGGATCGGGCCACGAGTTTAACAGCCCTGATCTAAACAATAAAAGTGGACCTAGTTAAACAGGGTTTTCTTTTATCTCCTACCAAAAAACACAGTTTAGACAACTGGTTCATTGTCTAATTTATCCCCGTGATGTAATTGTGCTGATCCACACCACAATCACATTTCCAGTAATAGTATGACAATAATTATAGTATAATAATAGTATAATAATACAGTTATTATTTATAATAGCTGAATTCAGAGAAGCACAATACACATGATTTTATTGAAGTTATTTTATAGTCACATTGCTAGAAACGCCTGTTCTTAAATACATCAATAAATTATTTGTCCCCACTCCACCTCATTCAATTATGTTTATTAAAGTTATTGCACATAATACAGAATAATAACCCTCTCTCCACTTTCTAAAATTTCCTCTCTTTTCCCATTATACTTTCAATAAGTTTCAGAATTTCTTTAGAAATTCTTCTCTAGGTATTTTTGACTTTGCTTTACGAGTGCGAGGTGGTAGAAAAGTACTATTTGTCTTTCTTTTAAATATTTTTATCATGATCTCATGGAACAACTTCCATCATGTCTGTCCTTGGGATTTTACCAAAGGGTGGGATGCCAGGTAAACTGTGCATTGCCAACAAATGACTGCACTGAAAAGCAGATATTCACTACTGATAATAAACGCATGCTTAGTGTTCAATTTCAATGAGCTAGATCACTAACACTGTGTTCTCTCATATGGAACAAGAAAGTGAGGTTTTGTGTGATATGTTTAAGTATTGGATATGTGATGCTGCAAATCACCTTACATAATAAACCTTAACTTTATGTACAGACAGAAAAGAATAAGAGGATCTCTGAAAGAAGTTTGCAAACTGTAGCTAGATCCAGAATCACTTAAACACTTATTTTGAGTTGCTGCTAAATGTAATCTAAGCTATTAACTAAGCAAATGTATTTGTTTATTAAATTTGTTTGCTCAAGGTGTCTCTGTGCTAATGAATGCACAAAATGAATTCTAGGAGGGGGAAAATTCCTTCCAATGAAAGGAAGGATAAGTAAGACCATTTATGATCAATTATACAAAAATTTGCATCTCTTTGATAGTATAGTCCTTTGCAGATGGAAATGGAGCACAGAAAATGACTGAAGAATGCATCAGGTCCTTGTGTAATTCTTATATAGCAGATGATGTAAAAACTTGCCAGGGTTTATATACATGCGTTATCAATAATATCAATGTACAGGTGACCCATAATAAATGACTGCTTCTCACTATGTAGTATCAACACAAAGCTAATATGTACATCTGACATGTACATATACACATAGACAAAGTGACTACATTTTTTAGTAGAATCTGACACTATGTAAGAGCAGACTTGGCATCACATGCTTGTCAGCTTACTGAAGTGGAATGGGATACCCAAACCATCCTATCTTTAGTAAGAAGGTTCAATTCATTAACAATGCTCAGCGTCTGACAATGAGATAGATATATTTGATTTGTTTTCTGGACTTACCATGGCTGCTGCAGTAGCTGCTGCCTGAGCAGCTGCTGCTTGATTGACCTGGTACTGGGCAGCTTTGATCTTAGCTTGCAGATGGGCTGGAGGGTGAAAATATTTGCACTTTTCCCTTGAACATCTCCCTTTGATGTAATCCATACAGACAGTTACAGTATTGTCGTTGGTATCAATCATTGCACTGTCAGCAGGGTGAGCAAACCGGCAATCATTTTCTCCTCTGTTACAGTTGCCACGCTGATACTCTCGACATACCTACAGGCAGAAAAAAAAATGCAAATGAAATTACACCAGGAAAGAAACTAAACCCAAGTTGAAAGTTATTCTGGAGCAACGGAAAAATAAATCTCAACCATTCAATTTTGTTTTACCTTGAGAAGATATCTTTGCCTTTTTATGCCCGGATGAGCTTCTTAAGTCTCATTCCTATAGTTTGCCTTATGTATGTAACTCAACAGATTCCCAAATTTAAAACCAAAATATTTCCAATTCAATCAAATTACAAAAAGGGTTCAAATGAATGTTTCCATTTTTATGGTTATTTCAGGCAGCAGCTGAGAAATTCGCCTGCATTCTATATAATAAAAGATAATCTGTTCTTCATGGTTTTAATGGACAATATTTTGGTTATGTCATTTATTTATTAATTCTATCCCACCTTTATTATTTTTTTTTGTAAATAACTCAAAGCAATGAACATTATCTAATTCTTCTTCCTCCTCCTATTTTCCCTCACAACAACAATAACCCTGTGAGGTGAATTGGCTGAGAGAGAGAGTGATTGGGCCAAAGTCATCTGGCTAGCTTTCATGGTTCATTCATGGTTGAATTAGAACTCACGGTCTCCTGGTTTCTAGCCTGGTGCCTCAATCACTAGATCAAACTGAATCTCTTTCTATTTATCTATTTAATTACTGAGTTATTTGTTTGCTAGATTTATTCCCATCTTTCCTCAAAGTCCTTATTTTTCATTTTGGCCTCTCAGTGGCAAGGGGAACCCTACGAAGTAGATTGGGCAGAGAAACAATAATTAAATCAAAGTCATCAAGTGAGTTTCCATGGCTAAGAATGGATTGGAATTTAGGTTTTCCTATTACTAATCTAACATCTTCAACACTATGCCACATTGGGTAGTGTGTCCTTTAATATATAGCCATCTCTCCAGTAGTCTCATATTTCAATTAAGATATCATGACGCTTCAGGCTGTGGGAAATATGTATAGCAGAATATAACAACATTAGCAATGGTCCCCCTACCACCTTTAACAATATGTTCAAAATCTCTCTAAGAGAAATTCCAAAGAATTTCTATGCATAATGAAAATAAGATAGAAAACAGACATCTTTTAAAAAAACAAAGCAATCCTTCTAAGAAATTAAAATGTAGATTTTGGCACAGCATTTTCTGAGCGCTATTAGCTACAAAACACATTAACTGCATTTATTATCTCTGTTGTTCACAATTTCGACACAAGAGGGGGCACAGGTACATGTAATTTTTTTATCTTTCTCTTTACTTTCCTTCTAAAATATATTTACATTCACAGTGTTTTTTTCAATATTAAGGTGTTTTTTTTCATTCTTAAGATTAAAACTGTAATTTAACCTGCAGAAAGGGATATAATGAATATTTGAAAGTGAACCAAGGAAAATAATGTAACATGAACATCACTTGCAATGATTTCAGACTTTATTGTGAATCATACTAAGTGAAAGTTAAACAACTATCAGGGAGAGGAAAAAGGTTTCCTTCAATCTGTGTACCCAAGGCAATTAGGCCTTTTTTCCCCATTCTGAGTTCAATTTCACTTAATTCTCAAAAAATGTATCATCAGTCCCTACAGTTTTCTTACCAAGATTTTTCCAGAAGTGGCCAAGTTCCCAGGGCTCAGAGAAAGTAACTGGATTGCTCCAAGGTTATCCAGCTTGATTCATGTCTAAATCTGGATTAGAACTCCAGAGTCTTCCAGTTTCTAGCTGGAGCTTTAATCACTACAGCAAAATGGTTCTAATTAGACCTTAAGATGGAGCAATTTAAATACTGATATTGAGTAGTAAGAATTTTAATTGAAAGGCCAGGTATACTTCTAATAATCAGCAAACAGCCCAATCTGCAGCCTGTGTTCTAAGTGCCTTATAATATGCATTGAAAAGAAAGACAACCATTATACTAAAAACTGGGGGAAAGTCTGAAAAACCTTTTGTGGCTTAAGATCTTGTTAGTCGAACAGCCTCCTATCTCTAGTAATATCTCCCCTTTAATTAAGAAATATTAATATTTGGGAAAGTAGGAAGCCTGCTTTCTCTGTTTTAGCACCTACCCTCTGGAACAACCTACTCTGGGGAGCTGTAGGGCTGCCACCCTGATGTTGTGAAAAGTCTTGAAAATTTGGATATTCTCCCAGGCCTTGGGATAGGTTAGGTGAATTAAGAAGTCCTCTGTAGTTTATTTTAAATCTATTTGGTATGTCCTTAATTTCCAAAGTGTATTATTGTCTATGTTATTACTGCGATTTGCTTCTAAAGTTGTAAGCTACCCATACTTTTATGGACTTGTACACCCTATAAAAATACTGGAAATGCAATTCTTCCATTTGGGTAGCTTAATGTCCACTAAAGATGCTTCCTTACAGTGAAATGGCCAATGAACTCCTCTTCTGGCAAAATCAAAACATTTAGATACTTGTTTGTACAAGGCAACCAATCAATACAGTAGCATTTTTGTTAGACTTTTGTTTCAACATTTAGTATGAACCTGCCATTGCAGTTTGTAAATCATGATTTATAATTTAAAGCAATGTATGAATCAGGCCAATATGACTGGTTTGTCAAGTCAGAGGATACTATGAATATATCAAGTCTTTGTTAACACTTGTAGCATTTTTACAGGGATAAAATAGTTTCTTTAGCTGGTCAACTGCAGAATCAGTTTACTGTAGTTGCTTTATTTATTTTGGTTAAATCCCTGTTTGTTCATATAGTTCTAAAATGGTTTCCTATCTATGCACTGACAGACCAGTTTAGAACTTCAATGATGAAAATAAGATTATTTTGATTTATTTCTCACCAGTGTGTCCAGGATAATAATAATCTACCTTACAGGGTGGTTGTGAATGGAGACTGAAAAGAAATTGGCAAATTTAAGAATACTGTGTAAATGTTTGCAATAAGATGTCTGTAGTTGAAGGGGAGAGACTGATCAAATCCCAAATAGCTGCTGCGTATTTATAGTGGAGAAAGATGTTATGATAGTTGAATAGGCAGAGCTGATTCATTATCAAAATAATTGTTCTGAAGAATGGGGACTGCCTGTCTAAGGAGCAGCTCCAGCTTCCAAAAAAGTTGCAACTAATGCCCTAGAAGGAAAAAAAAAATCTCGGTTCACTGGTTGGTTGGCAAGACTATTCCTTTGAGAGCTGTGAAAATGACAGCAGAACTACTGTGTTCCATTTCCCTACTTAACACACAACAGAGCAAGAGTCCCACTCCAGATACAAATCCCCTGGACTCAGCAAAACAAATAACAGCAAATCGAAAATTGCCCAATTAGCCCTGAAAAAGAAAAGCACTTTCAGCCATTCCTCTCTTTTTGCATCCTCCTTGCTGTGCTTTCTTCCAATTACTAATCAATGTTGCAGACACTCCACAGGCCTAGCTTACAGTTACAACTCTTCCAGTGCTGCTTGCAAATGTGAACCCTGGGGAAAATGTTTACAAATGGGTATTCCTCCCCTGAACTGCCCTCTGAAGCTGTCCTTAACCTGGGTGTGTATGACCAAACAGAAAGACTGACTCACCATGGCCAAAGTCTTATAAAACAATTCAGTATTCCATAATTACTGGAATGTTATTTTCTCTAAGAATTGATGTTGATTTACAGATAATCCTCGGATTATTATAGTAATTGGGACCAGAATTTCCAGTCCCAATTATTGTCATTGTAATAGCAATTTCTTTCTGCGGCTAAGTGATGCGGTCATAAAGCATGTCATATGCCTGCTTCACTTAGCAGGGTGATTCTGGAATTGTGTAGAAGCTGCAAGCTGAGCTGGAAGGCAGGGTTAAATGTATCATCAGTTTGGAATCAATGCATTGTCAAAAGAGACCCAAGTTCAGTCCCCTGTGAATTCTGTTGACCCTTATCTATTGCCAATTTAGATTTTGCCATCAACTGACTAGATTTTTGTATTAGAGATAGCAATAATAAACTCTTCTGTGCTTTGAATCTAACAAATGTTCCTGGTTATTTGCACCTGCCATAATATTCCCTGCTACAGCTGGTAAATGCATTCTATTCTATTAGTTGTTAGCAAAGGATCTGTCCTGATCCAAGCTATTCCAAGCCTTGGTAAGAGACTGCTTCTGTCTATCTCCTGTCTATTCTTTTTGTCTACCCTGCACCATGCCTTGTGGGGTGACAAAAGACCCTGAATTACTCTGTTGCTGCTTGCAATGTAACGGTTCAGGGGCTTCCTGGCATGTGACAAATCTGGAGCTATGAGATCACCCTGAGTTATAGTTCAGCACAAAGTCCCAAGCAATGTGGTGCAAAGCAGAGCCCCAGGAAATCTCAGCTGCCTTAGCCATGGTCCCTGTATTCCGAGGTGCCTGCCATCCTGCACTCTGCCATCCCAGATCACCTTTACTATTTTCTTGCTCCTGCGGAGACAAACTTTCACTTCATGAAGCAGCTGCTGGTTATGTGAGGCTATCTTCCTTGGTTTTACATGAAAACATGCATGGTCTGGGGTAGGGGAAATTAAAATGCCCCTGCAGTCCAAATGTGGGTGGGCTATTACGTGCTGAATTTTGATCCTGTGACTGCAGGGGTACTGCAATGACTATAGCTTGCATTTGATGGCTGTATTTGATAGGCCACATCTCCCCAATTACTTCAACCCAGTCCACCAGAGAAGGAAGGTAGGGCATGTTGCAGATCCCAACTATCAAGGAAGCACATCTGGTGGGACCTAGGAAAAGGGCCTTCTCTATGGTGGCTCCCTTTGAATAATATTTCCCCTAGATATAAATTAGCTCCCACCCTGTTGCTTTTCCACAAGGCCTTAAAGACATGGTCTTGTCAGGTGGTCTGTGGATCCCATTCACAACTGTTTGAGTAGTCTTTTGATTCTGTTGCTGCTATGGGGTAGGGACTGGGCTGTGGATTATTGTGGATTTTTAACTGTGGACTTTTAATGTACACTGACCAGAGTCACTGTATGTCAGACTTAAATTTGTTTAATAAATAAATAAACTTTGGAGACTGGTTGTCCCTTAATTCAGTGTCACTGTAACTTCAAACGGTTGCTGAACAAATGATCTGAAGCCAAGAACTAACTGTACGCTGTGTAATTCAGGGGTCTCCAACCTTGGCAACTTTAAGACTTGTGGACTTCAACTGTCAGAATTCCTCAGCCAGATTCTGGAACTTGAAGTCCACAAGTCTTAAAGTTGCCAAGGCTTGAGACCCCTGGTTACATCCAGTTAGTTCCTCTGACTAGCAAAAGTGACTATAGCAAATCAGATGTTTGCCCAAGACAATAATTATGTTACCTCTAAGTTGAGCCACAAACCAACTAGAATCTGATGAAATGTAATTCACATTCCTGGTCTGTGTGGGAAATCAAAAATCAGTAGGAATCATTACCAAGGGAGGTAGCATGTTTAACTGGTCAGTGAAATTTCATCCAAATAGGTTATATAAAATATTAGACTAATTCCACTCAATAGGTTATTTCATGAGAATACTTAAGGTCATTCAGTTGACCTGTTTTCCAGATCTAGTTCTCAAAGAAAAAAGGGTAAAAAAAAAAAAGCAATCCAAATCCCTTAAAAAGAAAGCTAGTCCAGTATAGAAGTCACTGGCAGCACAAAATACACTTCCTACATACTGATGCAGTATTGCACTGAAACTACATCTATTCTGCTCCTCTGGTCAATGGGGAACAATAAGTAATTATCAGGAAGGACTGACAATCTTCTTAGAATTACAGTATGGAGCTAGAATTATGGAGAGTCTAAAGAACAGAGTAAGAGCTAATTTGGTATACTGGTTAACACCAGGCTAGAAACCAGGAGTTCTAGCCCTGACTTACAAAGCCAGCTGGGTGATTCTGGGCCATCTAATCCAGTGGTTCCACTCAACTGGCTTCACTACCAGTTCAGTGCGCGTGTGCTTTATGTGCCAACCGCACTACTGCGTGGCATTTTGAACTTCAAATTTTCCATTCTGGAGGCTTCCCAGCTGATTGAGAAGACTGTAGGGGCACACAGAACAGTTTTGAGCGACCCAGGTGAGTAAAGAAACTAAAAAAATAGAGGGAATGTAAGGAAGAAAAGAGCACAGGTGGGTGAGAGGGCCCAAACTTCATCGCTACTACCGTTATGGCAAAACTGGCTGAATTTCACCACTGATCTAATCTCTCTCAGCTGTAGGGACAAGGTAATGGCAAACAACATCTTGCCAAGAAAATTGTAGGAACTTGTCCAGGCAGTTGTCAAGAGTTAATGCACACGCAGACAAAGAAAGGAGTAGATATTTTTTTAGTTTTCTGAAAGATGAATCTTGCCAGATAATATAATTATGAATCACTGTAAAGTGGTTTGAGTTGGTTAACTTGTGCATTGAAAATACTGTAAAAGCAAGTGTCGCCTTGGGTCAATTGTTAAATAATTCCACCTGGTATAAAACAGCCCAGTGCTCCCACCCCTCTAACCAAAGGTGTGAAAAAGATGGATTCTGTTAGTTTCTCACTTGTATCACTCCTAGTTTCTCATATCTGACACAAACATAAAATAATGATTTTTCTCATGCTACTAAGAAATTTCCCTTTACAATTTACAAGTGCTAGGGTGTTATATTAGAAGTCTGACAAGAACTTCCCAGAAATGGAAAGCTTTCTAATGCAAATAGATTTGCAAAATCAGATTTTGATTGCTGTTATTTTTAAATAAGAATTGTTGTTTACCTTCCTTGTACAAGCTCCCTTTTTACGACCCCTGTAATCCCTTAATTCAGAACAGAGTCTGGGTGACTTGAAGCTGGGTTTTTTTTCTTCCATATACTGCTACATAGAGCAACAACATCAGTAAAATTTAAAGCTTTTGATTAAATAGTAAAAGCAAAAGAACAAAATGTGAATTCCACAGCAAGATGGCTCTTTGTAGACATGAACAACTGCAGGAAATATGTGATAACTATATGTCATGACTTCATCATGGAAATGATGTATATTAGATATTTTAGTTTGTCTTTATATCACAACATTCATATTACTAGTGCAATGGAATTGTGATGCACATAATATCCACATGGCTTCTGCCAATAGCTCATGTTAGTTGGAATGGCTTTCTTAGACTTTCCAAGCTGTTAATAATATAAGAAGTCCTCATTTAGTGTCCATAATTGGAATTGGCAGTCTGGTTGTTAAACAAAGAAGTCTCTGAAACCACAATCCAAATGCCTGTCTTGTAGAGATGAACTGGTGATTATTTTTTCTACAGCTACTGGTCTGATCCATCTCATTTTCAAACTCCTTGATGACTTATTCCTCCACACCAAAATAGATCCTGTTCTATTTCAGTTATTACTGAACAGAATAGCTGGCTTACAGAATTCTGAGCCCTTTAATATAATTTATTTCCAATTCTACGTGGACTGTAGAAAGAATAAGCAGTATGACTAAGCATTCTGCTTTCCTCCTGTCTGTGTTTAAAAGACAAATCAGACAGAGTGTGGACTAGCATAAGGAAGACTTCATTGTCCAAGCTGCAGCTGAAAACTGGCTTGAAGGCTAGTTTTACTAAAATATGATAAGATGCTGAAAAAGCCTAGTAAAACCTTCAGCTGAAAAACTATTCCCGGCAAAGGAGCATATCCACCATGACTAAGATGTACAGATGGCATAAGAGAAGATGATAAATAACAATAGGAATTCAAATGTGCCAGTGACATCTTTGTCATTCTAAAATAAACTCAAATTGAAATCACTCTTCAAAACTTTAATTCCACATGCCCAGGGATGAAATTTACCAGACAGAGAAAAGAGAACAAACTCCCATTCCTGGCATCCTCATCACAACATTGTATAAATGCAGGATGCAAAACCAAATATCCTGGAAACCCACCCATGTGGACCAAATCTGAAACTTCAAACAGCCACACCCCACCACCTGAAAATAAGCTGTACAAAAATCTTCATCAATTGATGCAAAACATATTTCAGCTCAGTAGCACTGAGAAAAGCAGGGTTCAGCTACTTCTCTAGTATAATCAATAAGAATAACGCCCTCCACCTTTCCCCAAAATTTCAATTTAAAAAAATTGCACCAGGGAAAAAACAGAAAACAAAAACTATAAAGCTATTTGCCGGATAAAATGTCATAAACTGAATAACCGTCATAATTTAACTTTACAGATCTTGATAAAAGTGACTGGAGATTTTTGTATATTTATACCAGATTGGGAACATACTGTCCTAGAGAAAACCTTTCTATGTATGTGGCTGCAAAACACTGGCTTTATACCATATCATCAATACCAGGGCCAATAAAATTTAAAAAAAAAAACACCTTTTCACCCAGCTGTTGTGTAAAAAGGTGCTGATGTTATCAGAGAGAACAGGGACAGAATTTTGAGTCCTTTCCTTTCATTGTTTTGGGGAGGGAAGGAAAAATTGCATTACAGATACTCTTCAACTTATGACCACAATTGAGACAAACATTTCCATTGCTAAGCAAGACAGGTGTTAAATGAGTTTTGGCCCATTGTACGACTGTTCTTGCCACATGAATCACTGAAGTTGTTCAGTTAGTAACACAGCAGAGGTGAAATTCAGCAGGTTCGCTAGAACCGGTAGTAAATATTCTAAACAGTTTGGAGAACCGGTTGTTAGACGAAATCTCCTTTTGTTTTGTTTTTTTCACTTTATAGGGTTAATCCTGTAAGGAAAGCAAGAAAAAAAAACATTCTGGTGTTGTTTCTAGCCTAATCTTTATTGCCCTGCTTACAGAAACTGCCCATCCAGTCACATGACACCCAACTGCTACGCCCACAGAACCGGTAGTAAAAAAAAGTTGAATTCCACCACTGTTACACGGTTAAGTGAATCTGCTTCCACACTGACTCTGTGCTTGTTGTAAAAGGTGATCACATGACCCTGGGATACTGCAACCATCATAAATATGAGCCAGTTGCCAAATATCCCAATTTTGATCATTGACCATTAGGATGCTGCAACAATTGTAAGTGTGAAAATCAGTCATAAACCATTTTCCAGTGCCTCTGTAGCTTTGAACACTAACTACATGAATGGTTTTAAATTGAGGACTACCTGTAATCTTTTTCTTCCTCCAAAAGAAAGATATGCCGCTACAATTCATCATTTGATATACTGTAATATTTTAAGGATTTAGCTACAATTTGAATGAAGTTCATTAACTGTCTATAAATTTGCCAGATACGAAAATGTTAAGATAAGCAAAGGATTCACATCCTGAAAGGATGGGTAACCAATGATCTCCTTGTACTTCTGCAACCCCTCAACTCACTGAGAAGAGTCTGCCGGAATTTGGTCACAAAATGTTGTTAATTGCAAAGTCATGTCTGACCCATTGCGACCCCATGGACAACGTTCCTCCAGGCCTTCCTGTCCTCTACCATCCCCCGGAGTCCATTTAAGCTCATGCCGACTGCTTCAGTGACTCCATTCAGCCACCTTATTCTCTGCTGTCCCCTTTTTCTTTTGTCCTTGATCGTTCGGTCACAAAATCGCTACCTTTAAACTAATATAATTGGTGTGTGTGTTGGGGGGGGGGTGATTTTAAAGAACAGTTTTTGTCTTAGAGGTTTTCTATGCTCCCCTAATATGAAAAACCGGGGGGAGGGGGGGATAGCTGAAAAAAAATACCTTATGCAGGCTACCCAGTACACTACTTAGGCCGCTGCCTATGCAAAGACTTAAACATTATTCAGCTCTGCATTGGAGTCCAGTCCTATGCCCTACCCAATACAACATGCTCTACTGGCAAGTTGAAGAACTGGCATCCGCACCACATGCTGAGCTGAGTTTTAACCTTATTACTATTATTTTTTGTGAGTCCTCGTATTTGAAATCAGGTTGTTCACTTCGCTTGTAATTGAAATCACTGTGTAAACACAGAAGATGGTTTAATTCAGTAAACCAATTAAGCAGGTTGTGTGAATCTAGTCCTAGTTTATTGCTGAAGAAGATGTATTGCTTTTAATGTTGTTCTTGTTAGAAATAATAATGTTTTGATAAGTACGGAAATTGGTGGGGTTTGAAATCCATTAGTTCCTTTTCAAGAATTAGCCCGATACGTTATAATCACATTATTATACTGCTGATGGGCAAAGGCTTTCCTCTGAATAGCACTTTCTTCCATAAAATATCCCAAGTAGGATTACATTTACAGAATCAATGAGCCATACCTGGCTGATCAAAACAACCATAACTGGGAGGCAAATTATTTCCTACCTCCAATCTATCTGTCCGCATGAGCTTCTGTGCTGCTGCTGCTGCAGCGGCAGGAACTGGCACACCAGGATTCCCTGCAACCAGCATTGGTGCTGTTGGCAAGATCTCTGCTGGGACCAAGCCAGGAGAAACTGGCCCCAAATAGGGGTTAAAGGCTGTTGAAGCATTGGTGGCTAGGCTTGGTGCAACTGAAAACATTGGCTGGTGAAAGAGAAAAGAGAGAGAGGCAAGAGAGTCAATTGTAAATAGTAGTCCAAAAAAGCTTTATACATTAAATCATTTTGAAATAATGCAACATTTATGCATGCAGACAATGGTGTTAACTAACCCTCTCACAAATGGAAGAAGCTTCCTGTTCAAGGAAGGCATTTGAGCCAGCAACTGATCCCAGGAACTGTAAGGGAAGGAGATAAAGTTTGCACACTACCCCTGTTCTGGACAATCAAGTCATGTTTCCATAGTAGGTATGCAAGAATTGGTGCAGAAAGGGGAAATCAGAAGGTGCCTCCTTCCACTGGCAAAGGCATCTTAAGAGGAATTCATCCCAAGGCACAGGAAAACTCAGGATCTATATGCTTGGCCCTCCTTTGGAATAATCTACAATGTGTATGATTCCTGCTGCTAGAATTGTAATGTTTATCCTAAAAGCTGTCTTAATTTTTTCAATTCAAATTCTCAAGTACTTTTCCACTGTGAAAAAGGGGTTTTTTGTGTGTTTTTTTGTCCTTCTTCCTGGTTCTTAAAGTGTTTCAGCATTTTATTTAAATTTATTTTGGTGATGCTTTTCAGCTTTACTTTTGAAAATCTTATAGGGTACTACAGTTGTTGTTGTTAAAGAGTTCTTTTTCTCCCTGTCAAGTCTCCTTTCCACACTTTCCAATCAGTAAATGTCCAGTTAGAGAAGGTGCTTCCTAATGTTTTGCCTTTATCTAATAGAAATGTGGACAAGCTAGAATGACTGTACAAGAAGAAACACAACATTTACAGAGCCTGGAATTCCTGTCGTGAAGTCGATGGACCTAAATCAAGGCACCCATGAAACCAGCCTGATTTTATAAGCTGGTTAAGCAAACACCATGACCATAAAGTGAATACTAAATTCGTTGAGCAAGTCAATGCATTGTTATGGGCATTTTTTGCTGGAAACTGGCCTTTTCAGTCAGTTTCCTGTAAGAAAACCCATCTTAAATCATGCCATGTGACCATGGGATGCTGCAACTGGCCATAAAAATGAGCCAGTTGCTAAGCATTCAAAATACAGTCATATGACTTTGTGTGTGCGTGCATGTACATGCCATCACCAGAACGTTAGAAACAGGTCGTAAGTATCTTCGATGGATCCATCGTAACTTCTAATGGTTGCTAAATGAGGACTACCTGCACATACATCATTTGAATTCTAAGTATTTTAAAACAAGAACACAACATTTCACCTATAAGAATTTCTTGAATTTTTCCCTTTTTTCTCCATCAAACTCAAGGCTTTCACAAGAAAAAGGCAGGGTAATTTTTATATATGACATTAATTACTTCAACCTCAACTACAGGAGATAACACTTGTTTCTTGTTAAGCTTTCAGATATACTAATTAGTAGCCAACTGATGGAAATGGACAGGGACCATTCACATTGCAGCAATGTAAGTCTTACAGCAATTATAAAAGAACAACATTTTTTATTCTTTTCACAGAGCAATTAAATTGTAAGATACACATATGTTAAAATGGCACCACCCAAAAGATCTTTTTTTAATAAAAGCTATTTATAACATTATTTGTATATAACCTCATAATAATGACAGTTTTAATTGTATTTTACTATTAGTATTGCAAAGTAAAACAGTATGAAGTTGCTGTAGACTGCATACATTGAGGCCACTACTACTTTTCATATTAATCTTTAGGACAGAGAGCATAGCAAAGACAAACAAGGGGAAATTTTCTTTCCTAGTCTCTTCTCTACACAGACTGGATAATCTAATGTGGGAATTAGACATACTTTATTGTTTTGATTTATACTCCACCATTACATCCAAGTGAAATTATCAAAGTGGGTTACAAGTTTCAAACACACACAACACAAGGTGAAAATAGTTCAAATGTTCCAGATGATTTATAAAGTCAGGTGATAAGATTTAGCTCACAATGCAATCTGCATTCCAAAATTGGATGATAATAAAGGAAGTGTAACCTTTGCCCTTCTGTTATAGAGACTTGGCCCCTGTATTTCATTACCAAAGAGTGATCCATCACAAGTCCAAATAGCTCTGGCCAGTAGGTGTGCTCCTATCCACCTTCTTATATTTACCCTAGTTCATGAGATCAGCTGTCTCAAAGATGCTTTTTCAAAAGGCGACTGGACTGCTTTTCCTCAGAGAAAGAAGACATTTCACTTCTCATCCCAGAAGCTTCACTGGTTCAGATCCAGTTGCTTTTTGAAAATGAGACAACTATGACCTGGATGACTGAGAATCTCAACAGACATAAGTGTTCTCTGCATCTGCTGTTCTCTAGGTGCATTAGATCTTTGTTTCCACAAATCCCACCTAGTTCTTTAGGATTATGTCATCTGAATTTAAATGTATCTGGGGAGAACTAGGTTCAACAAGTCTGCTCTACAGTTAAAAAGATATCCCTGAAGTAGCAAACTTTTTTTCTAATATTTTAAACTTCAGGTAGTCTTTGACTTATGACAATTGGGACCAAATGGGACCTAATAGAATTCTTTATTAGCGAAGTGTGATTGGACACAAGGAATTTGTCTTTGGTGCATATGCTCTCCGTGTACATTTCCATGGTTAAACAAGGCAGTTGTTAAGTGAGTCACACCCAAATTTACAACCTTTTTTTCCATGGTTATTAAGCAAATCATTTGCAGTTATTAAGTTGGTAACACGGTTGTTGAGCGAATCTGGCTTTCCCCATTGACTATGCTGTTGGGAAACAGATAGGAAGATCACAATAGGTTGTCACATGACCCTGGGATGCTGCAACCATCCTAAATGCATGCCAAATGCCAACGAATTTTGATCATGTGACCATAGAGATGCTGCAATGGTTAAGTGCAAGTATTGGTTGTAAGTAACTGTTTCCAGTGCCTTTTATTTTCAGTCACTAAATTAATGTTTATAAGTTGATGACTACCTGTAGCTAATTGTAGCTTATCCCTTTTTCTGGTCTATTTTTCTTTGGTTAGTTTTGCATATTTCTTCATTAGGAGTTTTTTTTTAAATCCTCTTTTATGTTTTTTTTAAATCTGCATGAAAATTACGTATGTATACACATAGATACATGAGCACACAGACATACATATATATATTTGGTGCTGAAGGCTACAGAGTCTTGCCAAATTCAAATCCAGAAAAGAAGTAAATTTCAGTCTTTATACTGGTATTGAAATAATAGATGAGCTCACTTTGAAATGTAAATTTAATTTATTTTTATTT
>JAEANM010009960.1:0-16068 GCA_017656035.1 Myanophis thanlyinensis
ATAAATAATAAATAAATAAATAAACCAATGGGTTTTCTGTATGAACAGCTATTTGGGGTTTGTCCCCCCCTGTCCACTCACAATGCATTGTTTTACTATTGCATATAATTTTGAACCTCCTTGTAGTGCATTTAGTTAGAAGTGCACACTAATCAGAAGTATTGCTGCTACATTTCCACTGGCTTAGACCAGCACTAAGAATAAATGGGAAATGTCAAAAGTGCCTAATATATATTAAACATTAAGGCTTCGAGCCTGAATTAAACATACTGTATAACTAGCTTCAGAGTGCAATGTGATTAGAAATCCATAAAAGCAAGTTGTCCCCGAGTATGTATAATTGGATGGCATAGGTGACAGTTTCCTTTTTTTTTTTCTTTTTTCAGCATACAGGATCTGGTGACCAAGGAGGCGGGCAGTCTCTCACGTCCCCTGGAAGCTGTCTGGAGGACTTCCGATCAGCGCCTTTTATTGAATGCCAGGGTCAACAAGGAACATGTCACTTTTTTATTAATGAATACAGTTTCTGGCTAGCTACAGTGAACACTGAGACACAGTTTGTATCATCTCCTGTCTCAGGGATTATCAAAGATCAACAAGAACAACGCCGAAATATTGGCAGATGTCAGGTTTGCATGAAATATCCTACTGGATATTGAACACTTCTTGAACAGAAATAAACCTATTTTTCTCATCTTGGTGCTCTGAGTCAGTATTACATTTACAAAGTGACTTAGGAATCGTGAGTTGTAAAAGGGCATATTTGAATGGCACCCGGGAAGTAAAGAACTGCATAAATCCACTATGGTAGATGAGAGATGAATACCAGTTTTGCAGTTCAACTGCTTTTACTCATTCATAATTTTATTTAGGTTTGGGGATCCAAGTGATACCATCATCGACTTATAACCATTTTCTTTCCCATTTTAGTTAGGCTTGTATTTCCATAGACAGAAGGACAGAAAACCTTGTGCTAGAAATTCCACTTCACCTAAAATATTTTTTTTTCTACAGCAGTGAGAAAGCAGAGAAAAGAAGTATGTATTTTGTCTTTTCAGTACCCGAAGGATAGATATTTTGAATCTGCATATATACCAGTGATAAATTGTCTACCTTGTTTAAGAGCACATTTATCAAATGTTACGCTTTTAAGGAACACTGGAAATGTAATACTGCAATATCGGTAATTGTTTACTCATCACCATTTCTTTAGCAACCATTCAAAGTTACGACAACACTGAAAAAAAGTGACTTATGACTGGTTTTCATACTTATGACCACTGCAGAATCAATGGTCATGTGATCAAAATTTGGGCACTTGATAGCTGGCATCTATTTATAGTCACCATTTTAAAGCTTCCCAGCTGACTTCCCAAAAGCAAAGTCAATGGAGGGGATTCAAATTTGCTTAACAGCTGCATTTAACAATTTAAGTGATTCACTTAACTGTGGCAAAAAAAAAAGGCTGTGAAATGGAGTGCAACTTAATGTCTCGCTTAGCAATGGAAATTCTGTGTTCAAAGATGGTCGTAAATCAAGGACTATGTGTAGCCAGTATTTTTTATTTTGGAAATTATTTAGTATCTGGCTTGGACAAAGCAAAACCAAAGGTTTTCTGAGCAAAATGTGGCAATGAGTTTGTTTAGTCACAATAATTCGTTCTCTCCCTTTTCATTTCATAATTTTAAAAAATGGAGGTAGACGTTGCTTTGTGAGTAGCTCTAAAGCAGAAATTAAAAGCTTACATTTTTTCATGACAAAGTATCATATAATTAACTCAGGTGTAATTTTCAATAGTTGTTTTTGAATTAATTCCGCAAAATATTTTAGTTTTAAGTATCTTAAATAAAACTAGCAGTCAATTCAAGGCTCTCTGCAAATTATTATACACTAGATAGGAATATCATCTCAGTATCAGGACTACTGACATCTTAAAAGCTGCACTTTTCCTGAAAAGTAACATTTTCATTTTGGAGGCCATGCAGTTACATGCCCCAAAATGTAAGCCTTGCTGGTCAAATTGTATGTTTCAATGGAACTGAACAGAAACTGTTCACTTTACAACACAAAACATAATATTAATTCCTTCTGCAAACTTGGTCTATATATTATTCAAGGCAGATGTGGAGGTTAGGGCATCTTTCCAGTTCATGTTTTATGACATCTATTCAGTGAAAACACGGCTTCCAATGTTTCTGGTAACTAATTTAGAATATTTCTGTTCTTTTTCTAGATTTCCCCCCCACGCCTACATAACTCTTCTACCTCAGTACTCCAACCAATAAGATTCAGGAAAAAGCAAGTGATATGTTTCTTTTAAAAACACAAATCCTATAGATTTCCCATTTATCTAGAAAGGGAAAGCAGGAACACTGAATAAACAATTCATTGATAAAATATGTGACACCCTGCCCAAAGCTATTATGCAAGTGGGTATATATAAATAAACACTCTGACATCTCACATTTCTGCATATATGAAGCATGGTACAGAAGGCTAAATGCCACAAAAAGACATAAAATTTACTTTCTCCTCCATGCAGAAAGCAGAAATAACATTTAAATACTCAATTCTTTGCTTTTTAACTATACAGAAAATCATTTGACTTCTGATAGTATCTGTTTAATTATACATGTAATACAGAATGGGCTTAATCATATTAGTCTCAATCGATAATATATTCAGTTTTTCATTAAATGCAATAATTAATGTATCACCGATTAACAGTAAGCTATTCAAGTCATAGAACTTTCATATGACATTTTATAACATTATTCAATCCATAAATAGAATATTGTAATACCAAGGGATTTTTTTTTTATCCTAAGAATAAATCTTTTCCTAACAGTCACTTTGGGTGAGGTCAGATGGTAGGAAGGAATAATTTCCTGAATCTTATTTTGCAAAACAATAGCAATCCAAGGGCATGAAAGAAATTTGTATCTCACAAATAATGTTAAAAAAAATCCTGAATATTGTTTTGATGCAAAATGGATTTGCATTTTTGACAATATATTGACAAAATGCATTTTTGACAATTTATTCTAGCCTTATACACCAATATCATGAGAACTATGCTGTTTCCATGGTAACTTCAACAATCAGTTTACAAGCAGTTACTGAAGTACTATCTTCTACTTTAAATATAAAGTATTTCATGGCTGTTTTACAGTTTAACTTCAAACTGAAAATCTACCAATACTCAATATACTTCCTATTTTATACTTAACATTAATTAAAATTCCTTTTTAATTAGGATTCAAAGGTTTTTAAATAACTATTACTTTTAAATGATAGTTCAAGTTTTTAATGTTTATTTTAAAATATTTTTTGTCTGATGTTAAAATCTAGAAACACAATGGACACTAGGAAGCATTGAAGAAGTTCATTCAAATCTCATTGCTTTTCTGTAGGATGGTCCTCCATGAGCCTTCCCTGATAAGTCCAAAGCTCACTGCGCAAAAGTATGGCCTCTTTGCATATCTTTGAAGCTTATTGTGGAAGAGTCATGATCAATTCTGGTTCCTGGTCTGCAGCTCAAAATCAGCATGAGATCATCTGCTTTTGTTTAGACAGTAAACAAAATGTAAATAACCAAGTTGCAACAACAGAGCACAATTGCAGCTCACTGATGGTTCATTAACAAAATATGGAGACAACCATACTATAACATTGAAAATATTACAAAACTTCAAAAAATATTCAAGTAACTTTAAATATGATTTTTAATATACACTTAATTGGGGAAGGCACTGTGTGATCTCAAGTAGAAAACATTACAATGGTTTGTGACAAAATACCTGATATAAACTGAAATGTGAAGTATGAAGAGCTTTTTTATCAGAACAAGTTAAATCACAAATCATAATGTCTGATAAATATTACATGGTATATTTTATGGCTGCGGCAGAACTCCCAATTTGCTTCCCCCCCTTCACAAAATATTAGTTTCTCAATTTTGGGAAGGTCATGTGGAATATTCCAGGGGAAGGGAGCAAGATATGGGATGGCCATCAAAATAATTTATATTTACAAATTCATAATGACTAAAAACATAGTAAGATATACTGTTACTGTTTCTTATAAAATAAAATTAAGGCTTAATGGGCTGCACCCAAATTAATCAATGTGAATTCCAAAATCTACTTCACATGAGACTGAAGGAAGCATTCAAAGTTTTCAAACTTTGGTTTTTTAAAATAATAAAAAAATACAAATACATTTTCTTGTATACAAAAATAATTAGCTACAATTATAACTACATGTTCATTTTACGCAGTTACATTTTCATCCATACTAAAAATTGTAGGATGCTGTCAAATTCTAAATGTGCAACTTGTAGAAAAGCATTTCTGTGGTAAATCATTCTTCAATTTCAGTAATTTCTGGAGATCCTAAAAGTGCTGTAATCATGGGTCATAAATTTCAATGACCTGAACAAATCTATGTTTAATTCTAATTTTTTATTCTGTAAACTTTTATTCAAGTTAGTAAAGTTCACAGAACAAAAAAATTCTTAAGATACCAAAAGCCATTCATTGAAAAGAAGTAATATATACATAAGGTAGCTTAGATGTTGTGGTAATTTTTTTTAATTTGCATTTATTTTAGTTTAGTTTGTATTTTTGCATCAGTTTTAAATTTGGTAGTCTATGTGCCAAGCAGGTTCATCTTTTTCACTCACAGATAGTTTCAGATAGCCTCCATGAAATAGATTTCGTGAAATAGAAATGACTTAAATGAACAATATTCACCATATTGTTCATAGCTTCACAGCTATGAAGAGTCCTTTATATATATACTTTAAGACTACTGCCACCTCTCAAATCTATTAAGTCTCTGCCTTCTGAGTTCCTCAGCTGATAGTTCTTCTGGTGAAAGCCAGAAGCCATATGGCCTCCTTTCGCTGGTGTAATGCTGGGTATTGCTGCCTGCCAGATCAAAAACAAACAAAAAACAAAAGACAAATTTAATATACATTCTTCTAACATTGTATCACGCCCACATTTATTTCTATAGTTAATATATTAAACTGAGACGTACATGGGTTTTATCACTTGAAATGAAATATGGGCATCTAACTTAGAATTCTAAGGTAATATTCGTTTTACAGTAGGATCTACACTGATTTGAAACTTCCAATCCTTGGATATAATCTAAAATGTATGCATATAGTGAAACATCTACACACAGTGCTTTTCTTCTGTATTCAGAAGCCCAACTGGGAACTGTGTTCTCAGGAATAATATTTTTCTATTGTTTTAAGGAATTTCCATAGGAAATAATGAAACTGCTTTTTGGGGTCAAACAAGTTCATTTTTGTTTGTTATTTTGAAAAATAACAGAAATTGCTAACTAAATTGCAATATAGCAAATAGCATTTAGACTTACAGACCACTTCACAGCCATCTCTAAGCAGTTTACAGAATTAGCATATTGCCCCCAACAATCTGGTCCTCATTTTACCAACCTCGGAAAGATGGAAGGCTGAGTCAACCTTGAGCCAGTGGGAATCAAACTGCTGGCGGTCAGCAGTCAGCAGAAGTAGCCTGCAGTATTGCATTCTAACCTCTTTGCCACCACAGCTATATGTCATAGTTAGTACAATTCAATAACAAGCCTCCCAAAAGAAGTATAAAGAACTTGCAGGGAAAATAAAGCAGCTCAATTATTGTAGTCAGTAATTGTAAAAACAGTTGTATACAGGAACAATCCATACAGCATATATTAAATATTGTATTATTACTTGGAATTTGGTGGCTTTATAAAGGGCCATTTGAGTTTTTGGAAGGTACAACTAACTAATTAAAAGAATTAACAAGGAAGTTAAACTACTTCATTCAATAGCAAATTCTGGAGATAAAACAACAGTGAGAACTGCTATCATTATGCACTCCATTTTAAGCACTTTTAAATTCTAGGATTTGGAAGTCAAATGCATAACTAGGTTGGGAAAGACTGAATTATATACTTCTCTAGCCTCCCCAATACTATTGGAAATGGGAGTGACGCACAGTATTAAGCTATCATGCTTTTAACAATTGTCATCTATAACAGAGTTAGAGGAATTATCCTACTGTGGTCATCTTACGTTTCCTACAACTGCTATTTAAACTAAATGGTGTCTCTGAAATGCTTACACACCATAGCACTTCTGGCTTTAATGTTCCCAAACTTAGCTTCAATGCAACCAGTCTCAAAAAAGAACACAATATGCAATGTAAGAAATTAAAATAATGACTGTTCACTTTTTTTCGGGTGACTGAAAAAATACAGAAGGTCAAAGTAAAATCTTCTTCCTTTGGATCTTTCTTCCTTCAAGATCAAGAAATCAATGCTTCCTGATTGTTTATATTGTCTTTGTTTTCATTATATAAAGAGCCCTTTCAAAACTGACATTATCCAGGATCAATTAAACTGCAACCCTCAACAGTTTCATTCCGCACACTGATGAGAGGTACTTTGTAGCAGTGTACTGGACTTTGATGATTGGGACAAAGAATTCTCTCTTAATGGCAATAATTCTGACCATAATATGGAAGCAAAAATGGAGAACATATTTGACAGTCGTCACCAGTAATTGTTTCAGAACTACTCTCATTTTTTTCCCAATGAAACTGTGCTTCTGAGTAAATAAATAAAAAAACCTAGCATACATTTAATATTTGGAGACATTTTTATAGCTTTTAATCAAATTAAGAGTTACTGTTCCAGTAAATTAGGAATTCTATCTCAGGTCCTGCTTCACCTCTTCCAGCAGATGTCTCCAGAGGTTCACAGGCAGCACATTAGAGAAAGTAGGCCAAACCCCAGTCAACAAAACATTCCACATAGTAAGCAGAATTAGGCCTATTTTGAAACAGATGGGGTCTACGGAAGCTGTAACTCTATTATAGACTTGTTTACTGTCTGCCTTATTTGAAGCCTAGGGATTATTTGCAACTATCTAGTATTTTCTATGTTACTCTGGATTTCATCTAATGCAGAATAGAGTTAAAAGGATGAATACACACATACGCAGAAACACAGAGAGACACTTTTTATACTAATCCACCATTGAATTCACAATTTAAACATGCTATTATGTGGTTTATGCAGCAAAGAGTTTTTCTGGAAAGATCAGCAATGTAACAAACATCCTAACTCTGATTCATAATAGGATTTAGTCAGCTTGAAAAAGCACAGAAACATACTTTTTAACTTTGCAATCTGGAAATGAAATATATTTACAAACGATTGACATTTAAATTAAGAATTTTAAAATAAATTGGTGGCTTAAAAAGATCTCCTGGGTATTCTCAAAAGCTGTATGGTATGGTATTTCTAGAAAGGTTTTCCCAATCTGCGATTCTTTAGATGTTAGGCTAAAATTCTTATGACCCACAGAATGCAAGGTTGGGATGGGAAAAGTAGTCAAAAAATATCTGGAAGGCATTCAGAAGAGACTATTGTATAGTTACAATGTATATCCATCCTTATTAAGAATGAGAATTTTAAAGAATAAAATATTTTTCAGCTCAATATGTACAAAACTTTTTTTCCATTTTAAAGAGCAGTAGCAAAATAACAAATATATTAAAAATGTAGAATATATGCATTGCAAGTAAAAGAGCTAATACATGTCCAGGTTTTGATGCAATCCGAAGAGGACTTAATTGAGGTGCAAATCATCTTAAATTATAATCATAGAAGGACAGAGGAAATGTGTAAGTATCTTCTCTCTTCCATAAAGTTTATCCTATGCAACAGCCCCAGTTTAGGTTTTCTAGAAGGCCCTTGTGAATTAGAGCCAGGGCATTAGAGCATATTTGCGAACGAACCTGTTATATGGTGTTATATGGTATTTTACTTTGGAGTATTTAATTTTTTTTTTGTAATTTGATGCTAACTACCAAGGATTATTTATTTAAGATGGATGGCCACATATATTTCTTAATAAATGAATACATTTAAAAAGGATTCTTCAATAGCAAGGCACAGCAATATTAAGACACATTAAGACACATAAGAGCAGTTATCTCAAGTCTTCTATCTGTCAGGTATACTAGAACAGCCATTTCCAAACTTTCTAGCCAGTGTAAGCAATATTGCTTTGAAATATTAGGAACTTGGGAGGCTGTTGGAATATGAAGAAATACAGCAACTTTGTTCTTACAGGAGAAACTGAGCTGACAAGAATGAAAGAAGCCAAAGCACAGATGCAAAATAAAGCCAAGAAAATTTTTATATACAACAAAAGCATTTATTTATTTCTTTTTCTAATTAATGTATTTGATGATATGCTTGGTCATATAATCCAAAATTATAATTTTAATTACTTATTTTTATCATTTTTGATAATTCAGTTGGGCCTCAGCAGACTGTAGCAGCTGGATGACTTCATCTAAACTTGAAAGTTAAGCAGATCTGAGCCTGGGTAGTATTTGGATGGTACTTCCAAGGAATACCAGGACTGTAGTCTAGATAGGAAAGCTGAAAAAATAGCTTGCAGAAAGGCAGTGGCAAATCATTTCTATATTCCTGACAAAAGCTCTACAAAGTAAGCTTTCAATTCAGCAGGTATCAAGTTCAACTTGCATCACTTGTAACACCAATACATTATTTCATTTGCCCAAATTCAGAAAGCTCCTCTACATATAATAAAAAGAATACATGATCAATCAAACTTTTGGAGTTTGCAGTTTGGCTGCAAGTCAGAAGAAGCAAAAGGCAAAAGAAATGAAAAGATGCATGTATTCAGTGGCATTGGAGGAAACACGGCACACAATATAGGCGCACGATATATATTCAAACTACAGTGAAATAAAAAGATGCATGAATGCAATGGCACTGGAAGAAAGAGAGCACAGAATATACATTCAAAATATAATACAGTACTACAATATATACTGTACTGTAGTGCTGTTCTTGTGCCCCCCCTCCCCTTACAGGCTTCAGTATCATCCTATTTTAATCTCAAAGAATGAAAAATAAAATATAATGAAAACCTAAATTACTTATTTGAGGAAATACCATCTCTTTGACTGGAAGATACTCAGGGCTATGCGTACACAAATGACCGATGTGGGCATAGTGGAGCTGGAATGTGGTGCACGAGTCGGAGAATTTTTCAACTTGCGACCTTCCCTTCCTATTGACATTCTGGTGAAGCTGGCAGGAAAGGCTGAAAATCACCATCATGTGATTGTGACTATATATTAAAGCAAATTTTAAGAGTCTTCAACAAGGAACAGTAAGTTCTGAATGATACATATACCTAAATTAGCAGCAGTAAGGTTTCTACAGATTTAAACTGCTTTTATGAGGGATTGAATTGAGTGATAAATGAATTAATTCATCTGAAAGATGCCTAATTTAGAAACATTTTTCTAACACAAAATTACATCTCACGCACCTTATATTAATTTTAGTAGAAAATATTATTTTATCAGTTGTTTGACAACAGTACTGATCTAGGCCTTAGTAGTTTTATTATATGCGGCAGGAAATGGAGCACATACCTATCAGGAGATGGTAAGTGTTTTTCTAATTAGAGCTTTTCTAAGTCATAGGCAGTTTTTTGCCTTGTCAAAGAATGACTGTTCTATACATTTTTCTAAAAAGTATTTTTCGCATTGGGTGGGCACTTGCACATAGATGTATCTCATCACATAATCCAGTAGATGGTTATGACAACCATAATAAAAGATTTTTAGTGCCAATTCAAACTAAATTTCACATTTCCAGTGATTAAAGATTTTACAGCTCAACACAGCAAGAAAACCTGCCAAACTAGTTTGTTTTTAAGTGATAATGACCCAAAACACTGTGCTGTGGATAACATTCATTGTAGCAATAAAAAGCAAACTTCCAAAAAGGTATTATCTGCACTCATAATAAATACAAGGATGTATGAAAACTTTGTGTTACAAGTTGGCTTCCCAAACATTTGGGAGGAAGGAACCAAAAGTAAAGTAATACTTGTAAAGTAATACTTACACTTGTATCTGAAAAATTAAACACTATATAAAAAATTAATTTTTATGTTTCTTATTCTAGATCGGGGTGGGCAAACTTTTTGACTCGCAGGCCACAATGATTTCTAAAATTTGACAGAGGGGCTGGGCCAGAATAGGAGAATGGTGTGTTTGTGTGAACTAATATAAATTAAATGTAAAAATCATTACATGAAAAGATTTGGCCTTTAACAGGCAGCAAAACACCATTGTGCTTAGTTTATTGGAAAAATCAAATGCTCTTGGGCGCTCTGCAAGGGAAAGACGGCTGCGCGCGGTGGAAGGGCTTGCTGTTCGCACGCATGGGGTATTTTGGGAGGGCTCCGGGATGTGGAAGCTGGATCGTTGTTGTGGCCCTGCGCCCGCTAGGGATACGCTGCTGAGGGAGGTGTCAATGAGGGCGGAACTCCCCAGTCTGCCTCAGAACTAGTTCAGCGGGCCAGATTAAAAAGCCCAATGGGCTGGATGTGGCCCACGGGCCGTAGTTTGCCCATGTCTGTTAATCTAGATGTATTCTAGATGATTAAGAATTATTAAGAAGAATATCAAATGCTGTTTTATGCTTTCTCACATTATATTTTAAACTTTTTTCACTAGAATTCCTGAACTGAAGCAACCACTCAAGACTTTTTTGCTATCTTACATATTTTATATTATGTGGCTGAAGTGATTACATAATGTTTTGTTATCCTTGATTTTGCAAGATACATCATGATGAAGAGATAAATATATTTTTGTTTTTAAAGTTATTTTAATAACAGAGTATGAGTTAATTATAACTCTGGATATCTTTACCAAAACAAAGTTTGACAAGGTAAAGAATGAGGTACAAAGTTTTATTCCTATCGCTTACATTTCTAGACTGTATGTTCTAGAACAGGGGTGCCCACACTTTTTTGGCTTGTGAGCTACTTATAAAATGACCAAGTCAAAATGAAATACAAAATGTAGGCCAGCACGGCTTTCCTGAAGGCCTCTGTAGCCGATAAGAGAGCTCCGGATCGATCTGGAGCTCTGTTATCGGCTACAGAGGCCTTCAGGAAAGGCTTGCTGGCTGCAGAACAAATGGGCTGAGGTGTGCAAGGCCTGGCTGCAACTATCCGAAGGTAAGTAGGGCAACTCCATCCCATCCCCCATTCCTGCCTCTGGGAAGCAAAAATAAGCAGTTGCCATGCGATCTATCCATACTACCTTTGCGATCAACTGGTAGATCGTGATCGACATATTGGGCAGGCCTGTTCTAGAATGTAAGAGAATACCTTGTTCTATTTACACATACAAACTCTTAGGCTTGTGTCTCCACACAGTTAGGGTGGTTCAGCATTCAGAGGTTTCTAGTTATTTGTACTGATTAGAGATATCATAATTATGACATCTTTTTTCTTAGTGATTACAATACACATTATTAGTATCTCAATTTTCTGACTTTCTGTGGTAATTTTCTTGAGTGAAATAAACTAACACAGCTGTGGCTTTGTAAACAGTAGCCAATCATAAGTCACTGTATTTCCTGGGAACACAAACTAATGAGCATCCAGAGCTATTTAAAACCTTTATTGAACACAATGTAAGAGGCAGCACTTGGCACTTCCTGCATCCTGGCCAAGAACTGGAGGATATGCATAAGTTTTAAATACTTGCATTCTTTTAGGAGAAAAACTGAGAGAATACAATCAACTATTGAAATGGGAATGTCCTGAATTATGCAGAAAATAAATGTTTTCAGTGGGATATTAAAAAATGATGGGTGGGTGGGATATTAAAAAAGGATGGGTGGGTGGGTGGGTGGGACAACTAACCCTTGAATTGATTTAAGCAGCCACAAATGCAGTCCACATAACCTCTTGCCTTTACTATGCAAATTAAAACTTCCAGACACTTAAAATTGATGTGTTATTATTTCAGACAGTCTGAGAGTAGTCACGTCACACAACTGCAGTTATAATCAAATATTATACAAATAGCAGAGGAAAACAAGATCCCACTTTTCCTTCTGAACACAGAATCTCATCTATAGAAGTATAAAGAGCTTGCCATTATTGCTAATGCTACATAGTCAATGTGAGTAACAACAGCTGTATGTAGACATCTGCAGAGCACATAAACTATTAGGTCTGAAATGGATGAGCAGCACAATAGCAGCAGCTTCTTGTCCAGATGACAGGCAAACTACTATTGGAAAGTGATTTCTTGGTTATCTTTTCCAGATCCCATCTCAAGCAAGGAGTCCTCCTTTTCCTCACTGCTCTTACCATTACTGTCATCTCCTATTCAACTCTGAATAAGGCAAAGTTCCTTAACCAGAGTCTTGCTTTAGGTACCCATTTATCCATCTGCATGCTATATCTCAAACTGTTATTTATTAAGCAGGAGGCACAAACATTAACCAAAGCCCCTTTTTAGATTAAAAAAAATGAAATATTTATTACCCCAATGTAAGAAATCAGCTAAAGCACAAGTAACTACATTCAAGGCTATTGAATTATTCTGATGTCCAGGCAGCAGTGGGTGGTGCTCTCTCTCAGGTAATGTAATGTTGACAGACTGCATCAGCATTGGGACTAACAGATCTGGATTTCTATCTCTATTTATTTATTTGTAAATTGTATTGGCTGCCCATCTTAAACTATCATAACTTTGGGCAGCAGACAATCTAAAAAGATAAAACCTATACCAAAACTAAAAAACATAAATAAAATACTATTAAGAACCAAATACTATGACCCAATTAAAAGATGGAGAGAGCAGGAGAAGGATGGGAGGAGATAGGATCTGTTGTTGTGTACACCAATGAGGCAGAAGGGCATGGCCAAATCCAAGTCTTAATGTAGCTGCCTTGAAGGTGTGTAGGCCACTGAGGGAGAGGCTGTTATTTTAGAGTATACATAGATTCTAAACTCTGTGCAGATGACACTTCTTGCAGTCCAAAACTCTTGGTAAAAGTCACTTCTCTGGCTGCCCGTTGGGTGGAATATATCACAGAAATATTTCAGTCTAGATTAGAATCTATTTAACAGCTGTCCCATATCCATAAAAAAAAGAGTGGACCAAGTTTTCAGGGGTTCTCTGGTATTATTTTGATGATCTTTTGAATAAGGAGCAATACGAACTTGCATCCGTGGAATGAAATGGTCAGTCTCGGTTTTAAGAAAAAAAGAAAAGTTATTTTTAAGGATGCTTCTCACCCTAAAAAGAGAACTACATTTATTTTATGACATGTCATTCACTTTGCAGCTATTCTGTCTTACCTCTATCTCGCAAGCTGTTACTTACTGCTCTCTCAAATTGCTCTTCCTCGGTGAGTCCACCAGTGTATGGATCATAGTTGTTTGGTGGATAGGATGGATTACCGGAGTATCTAAAATTCCCTGTACAGAAAGAGACCACAGATATACCATAATCTTGTTTTAACAAAGCAAACTGTTGTGATGATTAGGTATCACTGATTCCCAATTATCCATAGCAATATCATTACAAAATGGAAATAATTACATCACTGCATAATAATGTCCTTATTATAAATATTATAAAATTACTACATTTACATGAATGTAAAAAGTAACAAATGCAACAGGAATCATTTTCATCTGATGTCTTCTCTGAAATCTATCAAGCTGATATTTCCCTATACAGTGTAACATGTCAATATTCTATTCAATTTTTGCCTCTTTTGACTCATAAATATTATGAAATTTGAAACACAGAATTATATATTAGTAACAGGCAACATAAACTGCATGTAAAATATGTGCCTTGTAATAAATAATGGTATCTTATGCTACAAAGATTCACTTTTATATTGTAAAACAGGCTTCTATGGTTGATATAACTGGATTATAATTACAGAAGCATAAATGGAAGATAATTGACTGGGAATATTGTTAACCATCTTGTTTTGTATTAGAAAGCCATCACCTTTAAATAAAAAAAAAACTATAAGGGTTTATCCCCTCAAAAGTACAAAAACTACTGGCTTGACTGAGAATACAAAAACAGCTTTTCTGAAAACTGATTCTCTGAATTGAGATTATCTTTGAATTGAAAATCTAATGTTATACAGTATAAGATGCACTTGTGGAGCTCAACAAATAGACCTGGATTGTTGTCTGTTAACCAATTGAAAAGTTAAATTCAGCTCTCTCCCATTTCCAGTCCTATTTCTTTACCAACAGTTTTTAAAATTTCTTTTAAAATCAGTATGGATGATCAGCTCGATCAATTTAAGAGTCATTTAAGACATCTTTTAAGTTTTCTGATATATAGA
Source organism: Myanophis thanlyinensis (assembly GCA_017656035.1). Taxonomy (NCBI): domain Eukaryota; kingdom Metazoa; phylum Chordata; class Lepidosauria; order Squamata; family Homalopsidae; genus Myanophis; species Myanophis thanlyinensis. The sequence goes on from JAEANM010009960.1 coordinate 14,260, forward strand.
GGAACAGCATTAAATGTCAACATAAACAAGGATTCAATCCTATGGAACACATTTCCTGTAATACTGAAACATTAAAGAATAATTCGCAGACTTGTGAATATATTAAAACTGTAATAGAGAAAAAATAAGAGGTGAATTTTTTATTATCAAAAGATAGCATTAATCTATACCAACTGACACAAGATAAATCCAATGGAGTACAACAGAATTTTCTCTGAGATAAAAACTGGTAAGATTATAATCCAAATTACTTGCCTGTTCTGTAGTTGTTCCTTTGTTCTGTAAACTCAGTTGGAAATACACGGCCACCTAGAAATAAAATTATAGTATTTATCAACATGTAAATATCATACTAATATTTAAATATTAATAAGCTCTAGGTCAAATTATATTTGTTTTGATTCTTACTTGACAATATTTACCAATTATTATCACTTTAATTTTAAATAAAATTACATTTTAAATGAAGATATTTTTCTGTAACAGCATATGTAAATGGATATATAGCAATAGATAACTGTTGGAACACATGTTTATTTTATTTAGTATCTGGCTTTTTAATTTGATCATACTAATTCCAGAATTAAAATAACACAATAAAGAGTTAATACTGGCATAACCTTTGGAACAAACTGTAGAAAACATCTCATGGCTATTGAGAATAATGTTAATTCAAACTTGCTCGGAGAGACACAACTAGTGCACAAGTTATTTCCATTTTAAAATATGTAATTTTCTTCTGTACTGCTCAAAAGAACATCATATTCAAGAATACATTTTTCAAAGGAGTTCATTGTATAGATTACAGGTAGTCCTCAATTTATGATCAATTGTTTAACAACTGTTCAAAGTTACAACAGACCAAACAAAAGCTAGTTATGATCCATTCTCAAAACTAAAACTGGTACAAGTCACATGTCTATTATTTGCTATTTTTTTCTGTTTTCCAACTGTATATGCTGGATTTACTTGCCATGTGATTTGCTTAAAGACCAGAATTACTCATTTTATGACCACCAAATACAATTATAAAATTGAAACTGGTCACATTGCGCCCTGACTTACAATCATAGTTCTTTGTGCCATTGTGATTGTAAATCAAGGACTACTTCTATGAAAAATCATCTATAGCAATCACTATTGTGGGCACAGCTAGTGTTACACTGTTACACTTTCATCAACAAATGACTTAAGAACAATCTAAAGTTTTCTCTTTCTCTGTCCTACAGGCAAAGTAGAAAACTTATATTGTACATTATTTGATCATCAAATTTATTTATTCATTTGTATTTACACCAGTTTGTATGCCATCCACTCATAAGAGATAGTGTTTAACATTAAGCATTAAACTGAAATCCAATAGTGGCAAATATCTGTAGCTCATGTGTAGGATGCTTGAGGGTTGGATTTCAAACATTTCATTACCAGGCTAAGTAACATCTTCAGCGGAGTTTAGGGGATGTCAGTGTTCGTCTGTTTATAAGGGCTTCAAGTGTTGGTGTGTCAAAGAAGGGTCTTGTGATGTGTCAGCTATGAATGATCAGTGAATCTTGTGATTAGGAAATTATATCAGGTAACGAAATGTTTGGAAACCAACCCACATGCTCAGGTAATGAATCCTGACCATCATAAAATCCAATATTGCATGAAACAATTTTATCAGAAATGTAAAGAAATAAATATATATGTATACATATACAGTGGGGTGAGAACTTGCGTGGAGCCCCATATCGAGGGAGATTATCAGTGGTCTTGTATGTCTTCCATTTTCTAATTATTGCTCCCACAGTTGATTTGTTCACACCAAGC
>JAEANM010009961.1:0-16066 GCA_017656035.1 Myanophis thanlyinensis
TCCTTTTGCAGTCTTCTAATCTCTACTGGGGCCTGAATTTCTTCTTGATCTTGTTTTTGGACCTGTTCTCTGTTCTCATCTTTCAATTTCCTTCTTCCCATTTCTCTGTTGTCCAGACTCTCTACTTCCATTCCATCTTGGTCACCATCCCTACAATGAGGCTGTGAGGAAGACCAAGTCTGGTCCTCCTAGGAGATCTTATGGCTTAGTTGGGGTTTGAAGCATCCCCGTCACTCTGGGCATTTCTTTCAATGGTTTTGAAGCTCAGGGAGCAAAAATGAAAACAACCAACTTACATAGATCATCCCCTGCTCGAACCTCCTTTGGATGTTGTGCAAAACCACGTTTTCTTGGAGATCTCTGTGGGCATAAAGAGCAAACATGACTGAATACAAGACAACTGTAAGAAGGGGAAATAAATACTGGTATTGCCCTGAGGAGCTCCATGGAGCAAATCTGATAAACGTATGGGAGGAAAAGAGCAGCAACAAGGAAGTTTTGCTCCCTGTTAACTTATAGGTAGCAGGGCTCTAAGCCACCTGGCTCAGGTGAATGATGGAAACAAGGCTGGAATCTACGCACGAGCAGAGAGGTTAGTCAGAAGGATTAAATTGGCCCGTGTGTGTGTGTTTGTGCGTGTGTTGAAGCCCACCCATCTTCAAGTTGCCAAGCTCTCCATCTCCCAGGGGTGGACAGCCCTCCTCAATCTCCAACAAGAACCCACCCTTCAATACTTACTCTAATTGGGTCAAGTCATCTACGCCGTCATGGCTCGCTTCTCCTGGGTTGGCCGCTGGCTGCAAATTGTGAATGCAGTGCATCTAGAAGTTGGTGGAAAGACCAGGAGTTCAAAACAGTCCTGTCCCTTTCTGAATCTCCCCAACCATCCCGAGATGTAGATTCATCTGAGAGCTGGCAGTAGCTCAAGCTTCACGGAAGGCATTGCATGGAATGGGGGAGGGTCTGACTTAAGCTGAAACCCACCCACCCCTCTTTCCAGCCTGTTTTTCCTGCCCACCTTGCCATCCCTTCCACCTAGGAAAAGATGGAGGGCTTGCAAGTGGCACCCGGCAATTCTTCTGCCTCTCAAAAAAGCCACATCTTGACTGTAAGCAAACACACCTCATGGATGTCATGGTGGACTGGCTATTAAACAGCGACTCACTGCATTACTCAGGAGATAAAGAGTCGGGTAGCTGCTTCCCTCTAATTAATTCTCCCCTCCGGTTCCAACTCTGCTCAATGTCCCCCTCTATGCATGTTTGTTCTTTGGTTACAAGGGGATATTATGCACATGCGCCGGCCATGTTGGGTGCCTTTGATCTAAGGCATTGTGTAGACTCCCCCAGAGCGGAGCAGAGAGGCTGCCTTGCACATTTCCCCTCTTTAATCGGACCAAAGCAACTGTGCTTTTGAGATTCTTTCAAAGGAGAAGAGAAAGTTGGAGGGGGGGGGGACACATACAATTATGTGTGTGTGAGAGAGACACCGAAGAAGCACCTACAGGCAGTGGCCGTCCCAGTTTCCCTTGATCGCATCAAATCAAGAGGAGACCCTCGGGATCTCTCCCACTCCCCCTGTGGGGCTTTTGTCAACCCTGATGGATAATCTTGTCCTGGAGAAATTATGGGACATCTGAGGAACTTGCCAAGGGCTTGACTCTCCTGATTGGAGCACAGGCAAAGCTAAAAGCTCAGCGTGGTTTGATGATCATGAAAGACAATGGAAAAGCCGTGATTTGCTAGGACTGTCATTGTTTCCCTCTCTTTTCTATCTCATGGGGGTGAAATGCTGGAATGGCTCTGGGGACCATTCCTGAGAGATAGGGATGTCTGGTCAGAGTCTGGCTGGGACTTGCTGTGCCACACCAGCCTCTCAGCCATGCTGGATGAGTCCACAAGGTTACAGATTCCCTTGGGTGGGTTGATCTGCTCTAGGTGTGTACAGCGCATTAGATGACTCTGAGGTTCAAAAGAAATTGAACTCAGAGGGGCCTCCTCCAATTCTCCCTCCCCCTCCCTCCCTCCCTCCCTCCCTCCCTCCCAGTATTGCCTTCCCTTTGCCCCTCTTCAACATCCAGCAAACGGGAACACTTTCAATTACCTTGCATTGCCAGTTCTTGTTGGTCTCTCCATATTCGCTCTTGGACTCAGATGTTCCCCGCGTCAGGTACCAGAGCACCCCATTCCCTCTCCCTCTTCCTCCTCCATGATGAACTTCATGAGCCCTAAAGTTCTCAGCTGGAGGATGCTGGAAGAGCTTCTCTGAGGTCCATTCATTTGGCATCTCATGTACGTTCACTGTGTGATACTCAGACCACGGTTGGTTTTGCCTCCGAGACCTTCTCCAAGGAGAAGAACTCATCGGTTGGACTTGGGGCGTCACCACTGCGTATCTCCCTATGCCTCCTTCCATTTGATGTTCTAGAAGCTCAGGAGGTCCGTGGGCAAAATCTGGTCTTCTCAGCTTATTATGCTGGCTGTGAAAGGAGGGTGGTCTGGCCAAAGAGGAACCTTCTTCTTCTACAGTGTAAGGTCTTTGGAATGAAACTGTTCTTTGAGACATGGGGCTGAGATTAGGCCTCCTCAAACTGCCAGGATTATCACCAGGAATGGTGCAGGAGAAATGCCCACCCAAGAGCTTACGTGCCTCTTTAGGAGTAGAAGACCTGACAGACATGGCCCCAGTCTTCTGCTTCATTGATGCAACAGCAGATGGAGAATGCTGGGGAAACGGCTGCCTTGAGAAAGCTTGAGACTCTTCTGGACCCAACTCTGCAAGATATGGATTCTCATCTTCAAAATGTCCTCTTCTTTCTCCAGGAAGGAACTGCATGGAAGAAGCAGGCTGAGCCATTCCAGCCAGAGGCTGACCAATGCGCTGAAGGAAGTCCTTCCGGGGTCTTGGAGCTTGAATGGGTGATTGAGGCGAGTTGAAACCATTTCTCAAGCTCCTTGTAGTTCCCATCTTGGGTGAGGAATTCCAAGGAGTTGCTGTTTCTTCTTCTGAGGTGCAAAGCCACCTTGGTTGGGGCTGAGCTTCCTTTGGTCTACCAGTTTCAAAGGGAAGTTGGGCATAAAGAGATGGCCCTTGGGGTGACCCTCGGATGCTGATTCTGTGGCTTCCTTGACGAGGCAGCATGCGAGGGGAACCCCTAGCAGATAAAACAGGGGAGCGATGGCCAAACTGCCTCAGATGCTGGTTTCTCATTAATGGTTTCACTGCTTTCGTTGGGGGCTCAACTTGCCTGTTCCAAGCCTGGGGTAGGCTTCCCGAAGTATCCATAGATAACTGATGAACTGCCCTTGTTGGTTGTAAGTGACCTGGTGTGGGAGGAGATCTAAAATGCCTGAGGGAAGGTTGAGGTGATGGAGGAGTCTTCAAACTCCTCCTGATGGGATTATGGAATTCTTGTGAGATAAGCCTTCCACAGGTCTTATTTCTGACAGAATCTAGAAACTCTGGCGTGCTGGAGGTATGAAATAATGAACGACTGAAAGGGGTGTCCATCAGGCTTTTAACAGATCCTAAGCTAGAAGACGAGAGGTTGCGTTGGCTTCTCAAACGCTTGTGTGCTGATGGGTGAGGGGAAGGTGGTGTCTGGAAGAGGAAATCTTTGGATGAGTTTTCCATAGTGGCTGTCTTGCGTCCTCCTGATGAAACTGGGTTTTCTTTGGATGTTCTCTGTGAAGGAGAAGACACGTGATTATGTGGACTCCTCTCCTTGAGCAAAGGATTTTGATGTCCGGTTGTGGACCATGAAGTGTTCCTCTGTGAAAACCTGCAATCTTGCTGTGACTTTCTATTGAACGTTGATCGGAGAGTGCTTTGCAACTCTTTGTGAAGAGCGTCCTGCATTGCTACTGCAGTGTGAGAAGGTATGAAAATAGCATGGTGTTTCCCTGAACTCCTAAGCTTCCTGATAGAGCTGGGAGGGAAGGTGGAACTTGGTTTGTCTAAAGGCATCCTTGGGGGTGGAGAAGATGACTCCAAAGGACTCTTCTTCCCAAACCGTGGAGACAGAGTTCTTCTGTTGGGCTCCTGCATGCCTGGTTGGTTCCTTCCCCACTTTCCATGGTGCTTCAGAATAGGTCTCGGCTGAGAGATGGATTGTTGCAGGAACTGTCCCAGGGGGCTCCCACATTCTCTTGGAGAAAGAGGAGGATTTGTGTGATGTGGATCTTGAGCCCAGTTCCTTCCACTCACATTGGTCTGGTGAGACCTTTGAAGCTTACTCACAGGGAGCAACTCTGGAAAAGTCTCCTGACAACGAGAAGGTTCCAGATACTGACCATCAAACTGCGCAAATGGAGACATTAGAGGTTCCTGCTCTTCTTCCTCGGGGAATCCTTCCTCCTCAGGATCCAAATAAGCCATAGAAATCTGCGGGGAAGGGGGCAGTGGGACCTCAAGCTTCTCCTTACCAAAGAGCTTCACTTGGGGCCTCGGGAAAAGCCGGAACTTCCTATTCAATGGTGCCATTGTAGCCGTCTTTCCTCCCCTCCCTCGTCCAAAAACAGAAGAACGGGAGAAAGCAATGGGGCTGTCTTCAGGCTCAGCCTCAACTCTGCCTGCTTCTTCCATCTCAGCAATGTCATCCAACAGGCAGGCATATGGGTTGTATGAAGACTGGGAGACCCATTCTTGTTCACTGTCATTAATGTCCTGTTGACAGTAAGCATCTTCCTCCTCCTCATCATCATCATCGGGGTGTTCCACTTCTCTAGTCCAATATGGACCACTTTCCCCTTCATAATCACTGCTGAAGTCCTCATAAGGTTCATAAGGTGGATCATCGAAAGGTGATCCGTATTCTTGGTTGACACTGTGGTACCCATAAGGGTCTTGCTCATCATAGTCTTCATCGTAAGGCCCGTATCCTTCCTCTGTGGGATGCCTTCCATAACAATCCTGGTTATAACCAGAAAAGCCATATTTGAAAGGGGACTGGACATCATAAGAACCACGTTCTTCTTCATAACCATCAAAGTAATCTTGTAAGGGGGCAGAATCCAGCTGGTCCCAGTAGCCAAATTTGTCAGGGTATTGGCCAAAACAGGTACATTTATTGGCTCCAGGAACTCTTCTCATATTCACTCGGTGTCTCAACACTTCATCTTCTGAAGGGAAAGGCAGTTTCTTGGCTCCAATCTTGGCTAGCCAAGAGTCGTCAGTCGCTCGTTTGTCACATCTAGATCTGCTACGTTTACTCAAGAATTTCCGGGTCAGCCAGTTGGTGACCGCCGCCACCTTGCTGACCATCTGGGCCTGGGGTTTAAAGTTCTGGTTTGCCTTCCTCCGCCGGAAGAGGTTGCCAAAGAACCCCCCTCCTTTATTACTCTGCTGTTCTTCTGACTTCCCCCCTCCCAACCGAATCAGCATGAAGGAGGACTTCTTGGTCTCCTTGTCAGGAGCTCCCTCTTTCTTCTCCTTCTTTCCAAGAGACTTGAAGCGCATCATCAGGTTGGAGGTGGACTTCAGCACCCCCTGGTTCTTCTTCTTCTTCTTCTTTTTCTTTGTGCTGTACTTCTTCAGGCCCCAGAAGAAGCGCGAGGTGTTCTTGAAATGGCTCTTCTTGGTGCTCTTTTGTGGCCCCATCCCTTTGACGCCTATGAAGAGTTTGGAGGTGCTTTTCAAGCTCCGCCTCTTCTTGGGTGGGACCGCTGCCTCCTTCTTGGCCATGACCATGGCCTTGGTGGCTCCCTTCAGCTGGGCTTTGGCGTGTTCCTTCTTGGCCACTTTCTTCTTGGGGTCCTCTGCTGCTAGGCCCATGACCAGCTTGGAAGCTCCTTTGAGCTGCCTCTTGGTCTTGACAGGAAGGTCTTTGACCTCCTTGTTGTCCAGCTGCCCCTTCTTCCCTTTCCCTGCCTTCTTAACCACGCCTTTCTTGTCCTTCCCCTTCTTCTTCTTAGGGTCAACTTCATTCTCCTCCTCCTCTCCCTCCACCAGCTCGCTGTCCATCTCACTTTCTTCAGCATTCCTCTTTGCCACGTCAGAGTCTGACCCCTCGTCCAACTGAACGGCAGGTTCCTTCTTCCCCTTTCGGGCATTTTTCCCTTTGTCTTCTTTTCCTTTCTTAGCCATTTCTGAGCAGGTCGAGAATGTTCATGCTCTCCTTGGTCGTGTCCCTTCCAGGGAAAGCTCAGTAAAATTTTGTCCGTGCGGGAACAGAGAAGGAGGATGAGGAGAAAGCAAACATGATGAAGAAGCCAGAAGATCTCTGAAAACTGAAGTCCAGCCTGTGATGTTCTGAAGACCTCTTGTTATCTCTTCACTCGTCCTGTTTTCAGCAATGACGAAAATTTCAGAATTACGTAGAGAGGTTTTTATTTACCTGTGGAGGAAGCTGGATGAAGTCCCTATGTGCCTCCCAACATCTCTTCTTGGCTTCAGCTGTTGTGCCGTAGACCTCAACTGCCTTCCTCCAAAGCTTGAGACCTGAGGAGGGTCTGTCTGTCCAGGCCCAGAAGAGTTGCACCGAAGGTTGATCTTGCACACAACCGTCTTCTCTCCGGAGCTGGCTGGGAGCATTCCCCCTCCTTCTCCCCCCAGTGTGTTTCCTGCAAGGAGCTGGGCGGAAAGTGAAGGTCTGGCTCTTGATGTGAGCGGGCAATGTAACTGTATCTCTTGGGCTCTCGTCCATATGAATAATGTAAATGGACCAGTCCATCTCCAGACCGAGAGTCCTCCGAAGGAGGAGTGGGGAGGAGAGAAGAAAGGAAGGGGGTGAGGCCCCCCCCCGCCTCTTTCACCAATCTGGCTCTTTTTTATCACTTTGCTTAAATGCTGTTTTAAAGTAATAGAACTAAAAAATCAGAGTTTGGAACAAACATGTGGACCGTTCAGCTGGATCAGAAGGGGGAGAAAAATCACTTATCTTGCTCTCTTCCTTTTCTTTTTTTAAATTGTGGTGGTAAAAGGAACATTTACCTCTTTCTGGGGAAAAAACCTGCAGTTGTTCTTAAAGCAATTTCAAGAAGGGCCCTTGTTGGTTCTTTTGTGGGGCGGGGATGGCTGGCTGGCTGGCTGGCTGGGATGGTGGGAGGTCATTTCTGAAGCTCTCCCTTTAATGCAGTGGCTTCAGAAGGAGAATGGATCCTGCCAGGAGGTATCTTATCTCCTGGCTGCCCTTTAGGAGGTATTAGAATACCCAGATGTCTGGGAAAGAGAACGGCAGGACTGCAAGATAAGCTGAAGGAACGTGGGTGCAATTACACACCTGTGACAGGTGAGCAGGAGGAGGGTATGCGCGCACACACAGAGGCCCCTTATTGAAACTTGTCCTTGTGCCAGGTCTTGGGAGATTTACAAAATCAGCTCTACACAGCAACACTAGGTTGGGGTTTGTGGTGATGAAAAGTGATCGAGGGGTGGGAGGGACAGGGTTGTTTGCAAGGTAGGGTCAAGATGGAAGCCACAATGGCATGATCAAACACACAAACACACAAACAAACAAACAAACTGGTGGAGTTTTGATCCCACTGACCCAGACCTGTCATCTTTGACTTTTTGGGAGCATCTCCATTTCTGTTCCTGAGTCAATGCCAACCTCCGTCCTACTTTATAAAGGCAAGTGAATAGTATCACCTGGGGATGAGAAACTGACAAGGGCGGGGAAACTGTGAGTCTGAGAAGAGAGGTAGCAGAGTCGGAAGGGACCTTGGAGGTCTTCTAGTCTGACCCTCTGCTGAAGTAGGAAACCCTACCGCTTTTCACACAAACGGTGGCTTCCTGCTGAAATCCAGATGTGCAGCTTTGCACCTCTGGCTCTTTGCAATCTCCTTGGCTCCACAGAGGAGGAGAAGTTAAAGGCAATGTGCAAGAGATACAGGGAAGGAACCCAGGTCAGTGGCTTACCTTTCGGAACGGACATCGGTTGCTGACCCTGGATGTCACCCACAGCAAGAGTCAGTCCCAAGTCCTCGGGCACCCCAGTTTTGGCATGAAGTGGCAAACGTTGGCCCCTCGCTCCCAGCTTGGCCGATGCAAGGCTTTCCCAAAACTCTAAAGACCTGCACAAAGCAATTGAAAGATGCCCGGTGCCATCAGCAGCAACGGGATGTTGCCATCACTAACCCAGAGCCTTGGCAACTGTTGCTTCCCCTCTCCCATGGGAGATTCACTCCCCCCCCTTCCAGGCCTCGGACGTCATGGCCGAGGTGTAAATCAAAGGGACAATGGAAGGGCAGCAGCCCCTCTGCCGGGCATCTGGCAGAGAGGCTCAACCTTTCTCTCTTCTCCATCTGCCTGCAGTCAACAGGAAGACAGGCACACAGACTTGAGAGAATAGCACCTTTTTGAAGAAATTCCTGCTGGGTTTAGGGACGGGGGGCTAGTTGGACCCTTTATTGGGGGCTCAGGGCCCTCCAAAGCTTGCTATGAATTGTCTGTGTGTGTGTGTGTGGGGGGGGGTGATAGCTGCTGGCACCTTTTCAAATTGGACTGGGCGGTGGGCACAACTGTGCCTGGTTATATTTGGATGGCATGACGGAACCCTTGCAGAAAGAAACCAAAAATAATAGAAAACAAAAAATAAGATTCTCTACCTTCTCTTCCTGGTCCACTTTTAAAGCAAGGGGTCAGGATGGAGAGATTTATTGCAGAGGACTAGAAAGTTCCATTTTAACAGAGCCCCCAGACCCTACCTGCATGCCTTCAGGTTTCACCTGCCTCTCCGTCCGTTTCTAGCTTTGAAGGTTTCCCAAAATTTGTGCTAAATTTCAAAGCAGCTGCCTCCAGAGCGAGAGTCTAAATTTCTGCTTTACCCTTACAAATGGGGGCAGGGTACCTTTATGACTCTCACAACCACCCTGCGAGGTGGGCTAACAACACAACTCATTAAAAGAGCGGGCAAGACGCCATCGCAGCTCAGCCTCCAGCTTCGACAAAGCCTCCGATTAAGAAAGCTGAGCCTTCCTTCCCCCTCGCCCCACAGATGCCTCCTTCGAACTAGCCTACCTCCAAGGGCTGTTGTGAGGGTTTCAGAGGACAAGCCTTTCCCTTTCCTATCCTGAAACCTGGCTATGAATGAATTAAAAACAAAGTGTACTATTAAGGCAGCCGATGGCCGCTTTGCAGATTAAAACGACAGCAAGACCAAATGCAGAGAGATCAGGCGTCACTGCAACAGGTGGCATGGCGCACTTACCTGGGCAGGTGCTGCCTGCTTCCCCCCTCGTCCTTCCCTCTGGGCTGGCAGTGGGCTAAGCCCTCAGGAGGACAGGCGACTCCATCCCCTCACTCCCCAATCCATGGGACAGGCCTGGAAGGGCAGCCGCTCACCCCCAGTGACCGCCTGACCGCCAGCCTGGTCCCTGCCCTGCCAGTGGCTGCCAGACACCATGCATATTTGATGGCAGCTATTCTTCCCTGCCGTGGGTGGCTGGGCGGAAAGAGATGGACGGGGGGGGGGGGGGAAGGTCTTTCACTGGAAGCATTTGCAGAGGGAGGGGCAGGACTGGGGGTGCTGGGGCCCACTTCGCTTTCTGTACCTCCAAATTCCAACACTGGGAGCAAGTTTGGGGCTGACCTCACAAGGCCACGGAGAGTTAAATGCAGGTAGGGCTCTTGTGGGGCATTTGAAGTGCCTCCCACTTATTTCCTTTGGTGGGTTTTAACGGGTCTTTTTTTTCATCCTTTTTGACTCATTCACACAAACTTCTTTTTTGGGGGGGTGGGTGGGTGGAGGTGTTGAAAGCCAGAAATCAAATGAATTGACCTCACTTTAAACACCCAGAAAGCAACCTATAGCACAGAAAGAAAGATTGGTGTTCAGTTTCTCACCACTCAAAAGCTGGAAGCTGAAGATTCAACCTTTGTGGGGCCACATTATGGACTGGGATAAGAACCCCTCCCCCCCAAAAAAGCCTGGACAAGGCAGAGCAAGCTGTGGGGAAAGCAGGGGCCCTGCGACCAGGACGGCTTCTAGCCCCACTGTGTTAATGCCTCAGAGTGGGAAAGCCACGGCAGCAGCCAGCAAGTTTTTCCAGGCTGAAGCCCAGAGTTTCCCATCTAGTAAAAAACAGAGACCTTTGGAGGCTCTCACCAACAGGAGAATCCAGACAGGTTTTATTGGGGGGGAAGCACCCCACTCATCTTCCTCCACCCCCTTGGTCCCCCAATTTTTCCTCTCCACCGTGAACAACTAAGTTGTTGCTGTCATGTGACCAACAGGGAAAAGGAGTTAACACCCAGCTAAAGAAACCCAGCAAAAGGGCTGAATGACGATTCAGGGATACCGTTCATCCACATCTGGAGAACCAGCCGCTTTGCCTTCCTGACCCAAACTAGCAAAATTTTGGTTAAGGAATTCTAAAACTGGACACCAAAGCTGTCCACAACAGCCGAGCTTAGCAGAACCAGCGTTGCTGTGATGATCCAGTGAAGGGCTGCTTAAAGAATGACAGCCCCAATCAAGGAACTCTCAACCTGATGCTTTAAGGCTACTGGTGCACCCATCATCCCCAGCCAGGGTGACCAGCAGCCAACGGCCCTATAGCCCAGGACTTCTGGAGGGCCCCTGAAGGCGCAGGCAGCGTTGAGAGCAATCTAATGAACATTTTACAAGTTCCAAAGAGACGAGTGAGGATCATCTTTTATTTCAGCAAAAGGGAGAAGGGGGCCGATGGGTCTGGAGTCGAAGTTTGGCGGGTGGGCTTTGGGATCAGGAGATGACCTGGTGACATGGAGAGGGAGGGAGAGAGGGAGGGAGGAGGGCAGAGGACTCGTTCATCCAGGCTCCCACCCGTGGGCAGATCCTTCCTTCGTGGACCCGCCTGTCCGCAGAGAAGAGAGGCTGAGCTCTGAAGGGAGAAAGGCCAGTTCCTCATTCCGGATCCGACATCCGACTCCAAGGTCACAAGTGTGAGGCCATGGAGCAGAGGCTGCTGCTACGACCATTCAGTCTTAAATCACCTCCCATCGCGAAAGACCCTCAACCATGGGCTTCACACCAAGACAGCCGTCGAAACGAGGTTCCTGCCTCCGGTTCCTTCCGTGTCCCGCAAAAGCATCCCCCTCCTCTCGGCGGCTGCGTCTCCTCTCCCACCCTGTCAGCTCTATGGAGGCTGACACACCCCTTCCTAGAATTGGGGGAAAGTGTCCTCCCCACCCCGTCTCCTTTGACCAGGTGGCGCAGCTGAGTTCGTACACGTTTCGCAGGTAAGCTGCGTGGAAACTCTACGGAGGGGAGCGAAGGGTGCGGCCGGTTACTTCTTGACCACCTGGATGACGTCTTCGTGCTCCACCATGTGGCTGAGCCCCACTCGCTGGGGGCTGTACTTGGTGCTGGTTCCCTGGAAAGGCAGAGAGAGAAAGAGAAAGTTTGGGAGACACAGAGCGAAGTGCGGTTGATACCAAGTTGGCAAGGAACTGGTTTCCCAGAAGATGCATTCAGAAAAACCATCTCCTCATGGAGGCATCTTCTGCCCCACAGCAGCCTGCATCATGTTGAGTGAGACTGGTGGAAAAGTTTGTCCTTGCTGTGCTGGATTTCCACCTGCGAGGAGCCCCTGAGTATCCCTGCGCCCCAGATTGTTCCTCTGCGTGTCCAAGGCCAGGCTTGGGACCGTAATTCTGGCCACGGCTCTGCTGCAACGAAGAAAAAACCAGACTGCCCCCTCCTCCTTCAGCAAACACTTACCCACACAAGGGCATACTTGAACTGGTCGGCTAACGTCCGGTGAATTCGATGGCACTGCAAAGGGGGAAAGGTTGGGGGTGGGTGGGTGAGAAGGGGCCCCCACATATCCTCGATCGAAGCATCCCTCCTCCATGCCAAAGACCCAGCCATCATGACAGCAGAGTTCCCGCAACCACATTCCGTGGCTTCTTTGCCCGGCCGTCTCCCTTTGGGATGCCCCCCTTCAGAGGAGTGGGTTTCAACTCCCAGCACATCCAGCCGCAGGGCCCTTCCTGAGGTTGCTGGCTGTCGGTGGCTCCATCTCGTTGGAGGCACTTTGGATCGGGGGGAACTTCGTAGAACAAGGTGACTGAGGCTCCCAACCATCCAAGGCCAGGATCCCGAGAGCTTTGAGGACTTACCACATGCTGCACGGAGGCCCCTTTTCGCAGAATGATCGCATCCGAAAAATCAGGTCTTTCTGCAAGGGACAGGTGTTTTTCGGTGAGGGAAGGAGAGGAAAAGGAAATGCTTGGCTTCTAACTTACGACCAAGGTTGGCCTTTCCAATCTCCCCTTAATCCACAGGCACGACCAAGCTTCCTCGGCCATTCCTGGGTTGTTACTTACGGCCTCTTTTCTTTGTGAAGATGCAGGTGAGAGCCAGGTATTCCCACAGCATTTCCAGCAGGTAATCCAAATTCAGCTTCATGCCACAGCTGGGAAGACACAACCGTCAGGACTTTTGTGCAGGACTTACGGGACTGCCTGTTGCCACCATGAGCCTCCCGCCGGCCAGTACGTTCCCACAGGGCGGGCCTCCTTGGGGTCCCATTGCCTGACGTTGTCATCTGGCAGCCCCGAGGGTTCGAGCCTTCTCTGTGGGGGCACCCTCCCTTTGGAACGAATTGCCCCCAGAGATCCGGACCATCACAGACCTGCGGACCTTCCGGTGCGCATTAAAGACCCATTTGTTCCAACAGGCCGGTCTGGCCGAACATTAATTTTGGGGTTGATTGGGTTTTTAAAAAAATTTTAAATTTTAATTTTTTTATAATTTTAATTGTTAACTATTTAATTTATATTTTAAGTCTTTTTTATATTTTAAGTCTATTAGATGATTGTACACCGCCCCAAGTCCCTCGGGAGAGTGGCAATCGAGAAATCCAAATAATTAATCAATCAATCAATCAATCAATCAATAAGGACTTGGGGGTTTTCTTACCTAATCACCACGCTATGGGGCCTCCGGGCTAGGCGGTCTACCTCTTCCATGGATATCTGGTCAATTTTGTTATAAACCTAAATTTGAGACAGCGAGAAGGGTGGGAAAAAAAAGATACACATCACACCCTGAGATGTTGATTCCACTCCCATCTCTCACACAGAGTTTCTAAAATGCTATTTATTTATTAGATTTCATTGGCTGCCCATCTTGCCACTGGATAACTTTAAGCCCTCACACCCTAGGCAGAGAACTGTTCCGGGACATTTTATTTTATTTGGGAGGAAAAATAATCAGCTGAAGGATTTTCCATCAAAGGGAGTACTGGGAACTTGATTGCTTCAGATCAGAACAATATTTTAAGTCCCCAAACATGTGGACGCCTGGAAAAATTGGAACGGGAAGGACAACAGAATGTCTCCACTTAACTAGAACCATGCACCAATTATCCCGTCCTGGTTTGTTACAGAAGGAAGTTTCTCGCAAGCTACTCACGTAGAGGCAGGGCATGTACACCCGGTTGCCAACAATCACATCGATGAATTCATCTGCGCTACAGTCTTCCCTGAACAGGACCTCGGCGTTGAAGATTTCTTAGGATGGGAGAGGTAAGGGCACATCATCTTTTGTGGGTCTTGCGTTGCTTGTGGCCACAGGAACAGAGCCCAGCTGGGATTCAAATTCCAGGAGAGCTTCTCCACGCCTCTTTATCAACCCCCACCCCCCCTTAGAATCCTGGGCCTGGGGTCCTTGGGGAGAACAGGCCACGCCCCAAGGAGGAAGGATACTGTATTCGTGAAGGATGAGCTGCACCAGCTTTTCTGAACACTGGGTCAAGGTCACGGTGGAGTTGAAGGAGATGCCGCCTCCCTTCTTGGGCTGGAAGGAGGATAGAGGTTAGGGCGATGCCGGAATGTCCCTCAATGTCAAACCTACCACAGGTGAATGATACATGGTCTCATGATTTCCTTGGCCTGAATTCAGGACAAAAGAGAGGCCTAACCCAGATTCCCCCACCGAAGGATCTAAGCTTGTGGGAATGCAAATAAAAGCACGGAACAACACACCCAATTCTAGATTTCTCCAAACTGACTCTCTGCAATTGTCTGGAACTACAATATGGAATATTGGTGGGGCTGATGGGACTTGGAATCTGGCCGTCTGGACAGCCCAAGTTTCCCTTTTCCTCCATGAACTGGAGAAGCCAGTGGGCAAAGCTAACTCCCTCCCAGAATGCAAACCAGGATTTTCAGGGTTTCTGCTTCTCACCTTGAAGTAGATGTTGGGTTTATTTTTGTTCAGCCTGATGCCCACCGTTTCTAGCTCCTTTTCCAAGAGAGCTCTGCAGAAGGAATCACAACACATACTCAAACTTTTGCCCAAATGGATGTTTGCAGGAGCATGTCCTGCAGCCTGATTACAAACAGCAACCCTCACACTTTGCACACACACAGAAAAGACAGGAAGGCCGCCTTCTAAGGTGGCTGGCAAAGGAGAAATCCCCCAGGATTGAGCTCTCTTCCCACACCATTCTGCCCCTCAGAAGACCCCCTCCTTCTTCTGACCTCTGCACTTCACCCTTGGTGGCATCCAGCATCATGATGACGACATCTGAGGTTCGGGCCACCGCAATCACTTGGCGTCCTCGACCCTTCCCTAAAAACACAAAAGAATTTACTCTTATAGAGAAGCTGACAAAGAACCAGGGCATCCAAGAGTGAGATTGGATTCAACCCTTTCTCTGAAAGTTGACATAAACATTGCTTTCTCCTACAACAGCTCAAGCGCAGCTCCTCCCCCCCACCCCCATGTGACACTTCTCAGCAATAGGACTTCCTTATTTTTTATTTATTTATTCGTATCTGCCTTTATTGTTTTGGCAAATATTTCAAGGCAGTGAACATATCCAATATGTCTTCCTCCTCTTATTTTCCCCACAACAAACCCACGAGGCATTTAGCAGTTAAAAAGCAGAAGGAATTTCCAACCTTGAGCAGCTCCTTCAATGATCCCAGGAAGATCTAGAAGCTGGATATTGGCTCCTTTGTACTGCACATAAATTAAGAAAAATCAAAAGAGGCAGGGTGGGCTCAGAAAGCAACCCACCACTAACCCCTCTCACGTAAATCTGAGTGCCAATTTAACTAGCCATTTAACCAGCATACAAGCAGCAGTATCTGCTCTGGGTTAATTGCTATCCCAGCAAGAGGGAACCTACTATCAAAAGCGCATTTACCTCTATGACTCCAGGAATGCAGGTCAGTGTGGTGAATTCGTAAGACGCTGCTTCACTAGCTGTGGAAGTCATTAAACTCAGAAAGGTGGACTGAAAGGGAAGGCAAAGATTTAGAAAACGGCAGAACTTACATTCAAAACTACGCCTAAGGAGTCCTGGTTCTCTGCTTGGCACTGACCTTACCCACAGAAGGGAAACCGATCAGCGCCACCCGGGCATCTCCCGACTTCATCACATCAAAGCCTTCCCCTTTGGCTGCAGCCGATTTGGAAGGCTCTAGAAGTTGAGCTCTGTACTTGGCGAGCTTGGCCTTCAACAGACCAAGGTGGTACTCCGTAGCTGGGGGAGAACAAGAACAAGTAGATAAGAGAGAGAGAGAGAGAGAGAGACAGACAGACAGACTCAGGACAATCTGTTTCACTTGAGTCACTGAGAGTTCCTTGGGCAGCAGCTATAATAAATCTAAAGCAATATTAATCATAATGCAGTAAAAACACATTGTTCATTTTTCTTGCTACGCTCCGTAAATATAAATATAAACCCCAGGTGGCCCTTTTCTGCCCCTCTTCCGATCACACCACCCGCTTCTCTTTGCATCTTTCTGCATATGCAACATGCGAACTGTGCCAGCCATCTGCTCCCACGCTTGATGGCTGTCCATTGTTTCTGGAGGCTGGCAGGAAGAGGAAGAGGAGGAGGGCTTTGCTATGGTCTGGGCCCCTGAAGGATGCATCCGATCATACTGGAGGCACCAGTTATTGTTCCTATTCAATCTATTACTGCCTGTCTCAGCACCGGCTACTCTCACAACCATACAAGAAACGAAGAAATGGAAAGGAAGTTTAAACAACTCGAAAGTAAAATAACAAAATGAGAAAACAACGAAAATGAAAACAGTTCATTTATGCAGTTTACTGTACATAGAAAGTGTATAAAAAAGCATAAGCAGGCATACGACACACACGTACACACACACACATGTAGAT